>JABFEA020000098.1:14803671-14815258 GCA_019775915.2 Cyphomyrus plagiostoma
TATATATATATATATATATATATATATATACACACACACACACACACACACATACACACCATAACTTTGAGTGTTATATGAATTTTCTTTCAAAGGTTAAACACCTGTATTGCCTGTCCTGGCTTTTACAGATAGTAAACAGCTGAGCACTGTGCCTTCTGCTCCACCCCGCTTGTACATAAAGACCAGCACCTGAGATATGACAGTTGAAAGCAAAGATGGATAGGGACAGATTTGTCAATGTGTTTCTCTGATCCAAAAATAAAAAAGTCTCATCAGCTGCCACTAGAGGGCCTCAGCTGTTTGGCTGAGCTTTAGGAGAGCGCTCTGTCACCATACACCAGGGATGCTAAACCCTGTCCCTCAGGGCCAAATGACATTCTAGGTTTTGCTCTGCTCAAGCCCTTTGTTGCATTATGTAACATGTTTTGGACTGTAAATCATCTCACCTGGGCTTCAGTGTCCATCAGGTGCTAAAATGTTCCTGTGCCCAGGACTGGGCAGCCCTTTTATAAGCTGCCAGTTAAAGAAATGGGCCTGTGTGCAGCTGGGGAAGGCAGTAGTGTGTGAACCTACTGGTTCTGTGTGTGATTTGGTTTTTGCTCCTGCTGAATTTAAAGCATTATTTATGACCTTTTCATCAGAAGCTCATGTGCTCAAGGCTTATTGCTGTAAATAAGTGTACAGTGGAAGGAATACAGTAACATTATTCAAAGCAGTTTTATTAAACCGTCAACATCTGACTGCAATATTGCTGTAAAATGCTTCTTTATAATAAAAAAAATTTATGGAATCAGTCTCGCCCAACTGGTGTTGAAGTACTGCTCTGGGAATTTAACAACTTTGAAACGGGTTTCACAGTGGAACAAATTAACTGCTACCCTTCTGATGTCTGTCCATTTAACTGACAAGTTACAACAGATCCAAAAGATTCACTCACTAAACCAAGTTGTTATAAATGTGTAAGATTCGAAAGGAAATGAGTATAGTACTGGTGAGTGCTCACTTATCACAGTAAGGAAATCCGAAAAGAAAGCAAAAATGGTCTCAATTCATGAAAACCATTCATCATGAAAAGACAAACCAGCCTTTTAAAGGTCTATAGGATAAAGTAGTGTAAAAGAATTCACAAGAGACTGAATAACAAAGGAAAGCAATCAAATGTAAAAAGACATACTAATACCTTATATATAAAATGGATCAAATCAAACCGTCACGTTAAAACTGCCTTCCTGGAAATAAAAGGAAAACTGAAGCAAGAACAGTTGATCACAGAACTTGTCAATTTTAATCCAAACAAAAGCAAAAAATAGGGCAAAACTATTAACAAAAGCACATTTTCAATTCATACAGACCATCATATTCACATTTCTGCTGGGCCTTTGTTGAGACTCTAGTAAGTCCCCAGCTTTGCTTATGATTGGTAACACCCATCGTGCAGAAATATTACCCAAACCATTTGTTTTTTCATTGCTTGGAGAAAGCTTTCGATCAAAACGGTGAAAAGGACAACACAAACCGTTGTTCTCGGACTAGACATTGGCGATTCGCCGGAAGGAAGGAAAAAAAAATCTAATTTCCTGACAGTTGAGAGACGTGCACCAGCGGGGAAGACAGAAAGGTGGAATTTTTCTGCAACTCCTGAGGGCACATTTTGAGCCAAAGCCCAAGATCCTGTTGACATACATCCTTCTGCCTGCAAGGTGTTTGCTGTATTCACCTCTTTGCGGCACTGAGTTGGTTATTACTCATCCAGACCACCGACAATTTAAAGATTTGACTCCTCTTATTAAATTCTGACATGCTACATTTTAGCCGTTGCATTTCAAACCACAATTGGTTTTATAAGAATGGTAAAATATACATTGACATTTAAAAAATATTTTTAAGCATGAATTATTGTGTATTATAACAGTTATGAGAAATACTTTTTATGTTATGGGACGGGCAATCGATATATAGGTACAAGTCAGAATTTGCTTCCTGTTACCATCTGGTCTGAAATTCAGAAAAATTCAGGGGTCATGGAACAGAATTAAACTTCAGTACTAGACATATTTAGAACTATTAAAAAATGCATTACCCATTGAATCATGCAGGTGATTCATTCACATCTTAATCCACACAAGTCCTTCGTAAAATTCCTCTGAATATGACTTTCAGACTAGAACTCCTCATCTATGGTGTGCATGGAAAGGACCAGAAGTGCAGCCGTCGTGGGAAATCTGTTTGCGACACCATGAGTTTACAGGGAACGCCTGCCTGAAGCTCAGTAACATTGGCAGGAAATCCTTCGGGAGGGTGTTTCCCTGTTATCAAGTTATAGGTCTCTGCGTTCTCAAAATGCTTCCGAAAAAAAAAATCACTCTGCTTCACATTACGTTCCATCTAATAGAGCAGTATTCAAGATTTCAGAATGCTGAAGGTTTTCAATAACTTGTCCTTTTCTTAAAAAAAAAAAAAAAAAATCAACACTTGCCTGTGTGGCTTAACATCATGGTGCCATCATGATAAAGACACACAAAGGGTGTTGATGTGCTCAACCCCTCAAGTACCCTGGCAGTAGCTCATCCTCTTGCTCTGCCAATAGCGTTGTGGCAGTAGCTGGCTCCCCTTAGCTCAGGTATTTAATTACCAAGACCATGACGATGCAGGTGACCAGCATGCCACCAATCATAATGAATTTGTCTTGGAAGGCCCTCTTCTCAATCAGACGCATCACCGTGTTGGACAACCCCAGCATGTTGGCAACATCCAGCATCTTCTTGTGGGTGCCCTGCAGAAGTATGGAGCAGTACAGATGTTCTTCAGGGTGCAGGTGTTACTGGACTCACAGACAATCTTGGACCACTGGTTCTCAAACTTCTGTACTGACTATTAAGGGTGTCATGAGTAGATTATCAGTGGAATTGGGTCCACTGCTGATGGAACCTTAACATGCTGATGGTTCCTGAGTGAACACTACAGTAATACTTTACTTAAGGCCATGGTTTTTGTCATTTATGTGGTGGTCTAATGGTTATGGAAGTGCACTTGTAATCAAAAGACTTCTGGTTCAAATCCCTGACAAGCAAAGTACTACTGAGGTGCCCTGAACAAGGTACTGCCCCCAATCACTGCTCCCCAGGTACTGAATTAGCTGCCCCGTGCTATGTCACGATGTCACATATGGGTTAAATGCAGAGGAAAAATTTTTTCGCTGTGGTGTGTCAACAACTAATCACTTTCACTTTACATTCATAAAGTATGTATTCATAAAGCATAAACATGGCTATATTTATCAAAAGGCATAACACATTATAGCCATGTGTGCTATGCATTATGAATGCTTTTATAAAGCTCTCATCTATAATGCACTATGCAGTAGATACCTTTATAATGCCTTATAACAGTCAGTATAAGCATTAAGGATTTTAATGACTGTTATAAGGCATTATAAAGGTATCCACTGTATAGTGCATTATAGATGAGAGCTTCATAAGGCAGTCATAATGTATAATAAATATGGATATAATGTGTTATGCCTTTTTATAAATATTTATGGCCATGTGTGTAATGCTTTATGAATGTGTTTATAAATTACTAAGAAAACATGACCAAAACTACAAACCTAGCAAGTAAGTCACCGTGTTTCATTAAGATCAAGTCAGGTTGTCTGAACAGCTGTAGGGTGCAAACAATCCTCTAGTGTATGAAAGACTGAACAATGGGAGTACATTTTTCCTTCCTTTTCCCTGCCCATTCCAGCCAAAGGGAATCTACAGCATCACCCAGGACACACCTATCTAAAAGGGAATCTAGGACCAGAGGCAGAAAGGGCATTCTCCCTAGGAACATTAGCTCAGCCTATCATCCTCCCAACATCTTGCACATAACACAGAATGTCCAATTACTGAGTGCAACCTTCAATGTGCTCTGCTGGTCCCTCAAGCCATCTAGGATACTGCTGCCACTTGCAAGAAGGTCATCCATGCCTTTGTGTGCATCGTTCAGGCTGGTGTTGAACTGAAGTGTCTCGTCGATCGAGATGGAGGTATCGGCATCCTAAGGGTGGGAGACATATCAGCTCGTATGACCAATGATGGCCAGAATTGCCCCAAAACAAGGGCAAAGGCTGGAATGAGAAGCAGCAGTTAGGGGCGTTAGAAGATAGAGTCAATACAACTTTGCAGAGCGCTGTGACACTAACATTGGTGGTGAAGGTACGGGCCATCAGCTCGTCCCTCTCACGCTCTTGGACCTCACGGACATATCGTCTGTGCTGGAAATTGCGAAGGCCACTCTGAAGGTGTTGGATGTCATACTTCAACTGGTCTACTCGTCTGTGGAGGGTCCAGCACAGGTTCTCATCACACTGATGAAATAACATGTTTATAAAGTAAAATAACAATTCTAATACTCATTGGCCTACAATAATTCATTATGATAAATTTACTATAGTTACACGGACATGTCACAACCCACTTCATATGCATTTTGTTATGACTGAACTGCATAGCAGTTGAGTTCAGAAGGTGTTTGCTGAGCTCGAAGGACATGCTCAGCCCTGAAAACATGTTGACTGGTGGCAACTGCGTTTTCTTTGGGAATTTCGTGGGATACTGTATACCTTTCACCCCAATATTGGTGCATGCAAGGCCTGTAGCGGCACTGAATTGGCAAAGGTGGGTGTCCTGAGGAGCTAAAGGGACTAGGTTTTATTTCTGTGTGTGTGATGTTAAAGTTCTTAGATTTTCCTAGTGAAAAATTTCCATTTCAAAAGAAATATATTCAGCAAAAGTAAAATCAATAACTATTATTACTACTAGTAGTAATGACTTTTATTCAGAACTTTTATCCAACACATCTTAATTTTCCCATATCAGTCTTTCCCCACCACTGAAGCAAGTCAAGTGAAACGCCTTTCTCAAGAATACAATAACTGAGCTCTTCATTTGAATAATCAGACATCAAGGTATCAGTGTCTCTCCTTATCCTAACCCCAGCTTGCTGAAAAAGGTAGTTCCTCCTCTACCAGAAGATTCTTAGATTCCGCATTTAACTTAAATTGTTTCAGGTGACATTTTCCACACAAAAGGAGCAGCAATTAGCAGACAGGATACCCCAAAACTCAGGAAAAGGAACTCCATTTCAGGCTGAGATACGAGCAGCCTTGTGTCTTACAGCTTGGCATTCTGCCGTCGGTTCGGTGGTTCCTTGCTGGCCAATATTTCCAGTCTTTCCAGGTGACGGAAGATTTGGTTAATTTTTGCCTGCAGCTCCTCCTCCAGCACTTCAGACCCAGACAAAAGTACAATTAATCCACAGAGAAATTTCATGCCATGTTATTTAAATTCAGCAATCCCTCATCTGATTTCTGAGGTCAAGCAGGATAATGAACAATTTCATGACTGTGATCATTCTGAACTAGTCTACTTATTCTTCAGCTCATTCATCACACTTTCAGATCATTAAAGTTCATAATATCAATTTATTTTCATGGCATCATAGGGAGCTAATTTTCCTTGGACATGGTCCAGCCACATACAATGACCCATCCTGTCACTTGTTGATAGGTAAGGTGATGTCATGGGGATTCAAACGACTGCTTTATCATCTTGGCTGGGTGCACCACTCTACTTTCCTCCCCTGGCACCAGGATGGCTCTGAGCTGAGCCCACCCCCATCCCCATATCCTCATCCCCAACCCAACCCAGGAAACAATAAGGATGACACCCCCCCTTCACAACAGGAACCCACGCTCGTCAGGACATCGCAGACTGACTTGCTCAAAATAAAAGTTTCACAGAATTCAAATAATGTACTCCATTATAAAGGTAACTCTTAAAATGTCCTTATAAAGACTTAATGGTTATTAGGAAGAACAGCTGTGACATATTGCGGAAAGGGATTTACCAACAGATTTTCCCTACAAAGACGCCTGCCCACTCAAACAGAAAACCTCTGTGAAGCGAGAAAGCATTGCACATATACATTATGCCAAATCCAGACTTTTTTTTTTTTCCCATCTAGCCTAATTAAAATAAAGGAATTAAGTCGTACGAACTCACATCCGATATACTCCCGGTCTGTCGTTTCAAGGCGCCCCATTCTGGATTGCACATCTTGGATTTGTCTAGGCAAAAGAAAAAAAAACAGTCTATAATATTACACACCAATGCCAAGAAAGGTCCCGCAACAAATATTAAAAAGGAGATTGGTTTATATGTACACATACGCACGGCACCCATAAATAGCTGACATACATGATACAAAACTTCTGTAGACTGTCAGGTGTTATTTTGTAGTACCTTTTTTAAAAGTAATAATTTGGGATAAATGCAAAGTAACTGACTGACTCACGCTTATTTCAGTAGTGAATTCATAAGAGATATATAACCTCAACAATTTCCGGGTACTATCACAAAAGACGCTTTGCACTGTTCCGAATAATATAATTAAGGATATAATGTTCCCTAGTTAGCTTAGACTTAATGCCAGCCACAGTTTGCGCATTAATAACTAAAAACAAAGCTAAGATGACAACTATTACCAACACAGTTCCAAACTACACTTACTTATTTGTTTCGTGATATAAAGTCTCCATGTTTCGTGACGTTCCAACAAACGGGAGACGAATGACTGCTGGAAATGGCGCAAGATGTCACAACCGATTTTTTAAATCTATAAACTATGTAAATAATAACGCAAACGGTTATCCTGAATGAATTTAGACCAGGAGCCTACAACGCGAAAGTATACATCATCACCAGTTTCCACATCATCACCAAAAAGGACCCCAGTTAGGTAGGCTGCGATTCGCCTGAATGAAAAAAGAAGACCGTTGGTGTGCGAATACTTAAAAATTAGCTTAAGTAAATGTTACTTCGATTTAAATTGTTGTTATAATTGTGTTATGTATTTTTTACAAGACGTTTTGAAACAGTCACTCGATATAAGGAAGTCATTTTCTTAAAAGTAATTACTGATAGACGTTAATGATAAGACGTACAAATAGTGCACTAATGCATAATTAAAGGATTCTTCGCGTGTTTTGATTATTGTATATTTTCAGTTTGTCTTTATGTCCCTTTTGGAAATTTAATTTAACACTTTAACTGCTTACATCGGTTAATAAACCAATAATGAAACATCATTTATACCAACTCTGAGCACATGTTACAAACACATAAGATAAATATTAAATACCATATTTGTTCAGAAAAACATGTTCAAGAAATGAGTTAAATATTATAACAAGTATCCCTAATACACTTTTACACACAGTTTTTGCCTCCAGTGTATTAATATTGAGACAAAGCTATATTGTAGATAAGAAATTAACACATGGAAAAGACAAACAAATGATTTCTGCTATTAAAAGTTAATAATTGCCATTAATCTTCTAATTGCTTATCCTGAGCAGGGTCACTAGAGGCCCATGCCAGGTGGGGCACATAGAAGAGGGTCCCCCATATGAATGGAATGCCAGTCCACCAAAGGGGACATATTGCAAGCAATTTAAAGACACTAGTTAGCTTAACTCTGTATCCTTGGACAGCAGCAGGAAATGCACACAACAGGAAGAGAATATACAGAAATATATACAATTCCAAACACAGAGAGCAGAGGTTTCATTCAAGCATACAACCCTAAATATCAACATCAGCTTTTATATAAGTATGTTCACACATATAGCAGGTACATTATAGTTAAGTCATAGATCATCACTAAATTTGATATTATGGTAAATCATTTGTCTCATGGTCTCTCCTCATGGTCTTCATTTTGTTATTTTTGTTAAGAATAGAAATGAAAGGATTTAAACCTTTGTTACATCTTTACTTACATTTTATACTCATCATTGGCACAAGACATAATATGTGAGAGGAGTGGTACAATATGGAGAGAGATGCTTAAAGGCAACACCTGTGACTTCATTGCTTACTACTTGACTAATTTCCGTATTTTCCACATCTTGGTCTGAGGTCAGTTTTTAGTTCTGTCGATTCTTGTGTTCAGTGACATAATGTAGAATATCAGTCATTCGTAAAAGTGGTGAAAAGTCCCAGGCTGCCATAAAGACATCCTGATATTTGTTAATTGATGTATCATCTGTTTTGTTGATTGGAGTCAGCAAATGGAGCCATTGATTTGTAGAATTAATCTGTAATACTTTAACAAAATGTCAAGAAGGGCCCCTCAGAGAAACAATTGCTATCTGTTGCAGATGTAGTCCTGGGGCAGTCCTAGCCACTCTGGCTGCTCAACACAAATATCATTCTTCCCTGCTCATCACTGGAACGAGGGAACAGAGATAAAGCCCGGCCAGTTCCTCTAGGGCAGATTGATGGTGATGTGTAGTGATTTCTGACATGGATATTGCTGGCTTTGATTCTGTGTTGATGTTTACTCTTGCAGAGCCATCTGAAGGGTGAGACAGTTGTGCCGCAACACTCCCTGTTTCTCTAGGCAAGAATTCTTTAACAGGGGGGCCTCTTTTCCTCTGAGCCACAGACCGCTGCTGTTCATGCTGCTTCTTGCTTTTTCCTGCTCATGCTCCATAGAAGTCACAACATCTTCTTTGGACAGGCGGGGAAGAAGAGGGAGGGACAGTAGAAGGGAGGATGAGACCAAGACAGGGAGAGCAAGATGTGAAGGGGGAGAGAGAGCCCACTAAGAACCCTGTCAAAGCATGGCTCATGATCCATTTTCTGCTCATCTCTCCTGAGGTCACAGCGATCAGCAGAATGTGTCCTCCAGCGACAGCAAGTCTTTCAACTGATCATGTCTCACACAGAGGGATAACAGACAGACCTCACACCCCAGCAGGCTTTCCTGATTACACCTTCTCCATCGCCCTCTGGCTGCAGGTGTGCAGTGTGGGAAGTTTCATCTGTATCGATTGCTGCCATGATGCAGGCTATGTGACAGTAGTTGATTCACATATAACAGATTCCTTTAATTTCTAAAAAACAAAAAATGTATGGAGAAGATCACCCTCCTTGTATTTCTTCTTTTAAAGTTGGGACATCATCACAGGTAATGCCAGTATAAAAAGGTACATGAGCTAGATCTCTTTTTGGACAAAGTAAATTAGTCTCGTCAGAAATCCAACAATGTTCATTCTGGATTGACACATAATCCCAAAAGGATATATTCAATTCAGAGTTATCTTACAGACATCTGAATCTTTGCTTGCCAAGTAATTTTGAACCTAACACCAGTTATATCCTATTCATTGCAGCACTGCACCCATTCTTCACTGTAATTACAAAGAAACTTGTAAAGGGCTATAAATCACTGCTTTGTGAAATGGCAGTTAATGAACAGGGCCTACCTCAACACCTGAGACAAAGAGTGACACAGGAAGCCAAGCTTTGGGGAACCTACATTATTCAGATATGCTACATGTAAACTGAATGGGAGCTCAGCCTATTTCTTCATTTCGTCACAAGTGCCAAGTTTGTGCATTTTTTTTTCCTTTTTTTGCCTGTTGTTTGCCCGCTTGGTTCTGCATCTTTAATAAAGGGTAATGAGATGCAGTGGGGGCAGGAAATTGTGCCCACCCAGGCAGAGGTAGTGGTGGTGTGTGTGTTTTTTTCCTTCAGAGCTATGCTGAAATACCTGCCCTGAAGACACACATCCTGCATGATCCTGAGCGAACCACCCCACCCTCCCCCAGACCCCGACAGAGCCTGGGATCAAGGATCACCCAGCTGCCACACAGTGCCCCAGACAGACGCTCAAAAAAGCCCCCCACCCCACCCAAACTCCTCGCCTGCAGCCATACCACCTGGGAGTCCCTCAACACCTGAGTGGACTTTGAGTCAAGCACACCATGAGAAGGTCATGTTCCTCAGGTCTCTGTGAGCCGCAGCATAAACAACAACATCACACTCACTCTCGTCAGTCTCTGTTAATAATGGGAGTTACTGCAAAGCTTCACATTTGTGTATTTTCTGTGTACATAACATTTTTACTTTATTTCATTTCTTAAATTTTACATGCAAGTTAGTTAAGGTATGTTGCCAGTTGTACCTCAGGGTACATGTTTAATTACATAAAAGGAGCCCCCAGTTTTTTATTCAATTTCTGCTATTGCGAAATGCACCAAAAAGTGTAAAATAACCATTCATATATATAACCATTGCATAATCGTTTTTCCAGTATGGGCCTTCGACATTCCAGTGAGCCATGGTCTATTCCAGGAGCTATAGGGTGCAGTTATGAAATGAAACATTTTCAGGTGGGTAGAGTTTTATGTCATTGTAATACATTGTATGTAATACACTGCCTGTGTATTTTGACATCATGAACTTCAGTTGTCAGGAATTGTTTGTTCATGTATTTTTCTTTTAAATGTTGACGCTGCAGTTTTGTAGCAATATGTATTGTACTAAGCCTTTAAGTCCTTGACAATAAATCTACACCAAACGGTATAATATACCTGAGACATCACTCATCCCAACCCTACAGACACGGTGGTACCAGCATCTCCCATTGTGCAGCAGCCTGCTATGGTTGATCCCTGTGAGCAGCTTCTTCAAGCTATGTTGACCATTTTTGTGGGACTGTTTGTGTTTGGGAAGGAGATCACCCTCTGTGTGTGTGTGTGTGTGTGTGTGTATGTGTGTGTTGCAGGTGTGTGTTTCTATTATGTGTGTGTGTGTGTGTGTGTGTGTGAGTGTGCATGTTTTGAAGTGAATTGGAGAGACATGAGGGAGGAGGAATATGATTGGATCCCACAGCATGATGCTGTCTCTTATCGCCCCTCAGTGCCACACATTTCTGGTGGCCTGGGCCCAGGTGCCCTCCCAGGATGGTGCAGGGATCCTGGGAACTGCCTCCCCATATATTTCCCATCCTTCAGGAACCAATCCAGGGATTGCTGGGGGCTTTAGTGCCATGGGGAGCCCAGCAGTTGTACGAGCTGGACAGGAGTGGGGGGGTTGCTTCTCTGCTATGTAGTTATGTCTGAGCCAAGGGTATTTTGAGTGTTTCGTGTTTATACTTTCTGTGTTACTATTAATATTACTATATTTTTACCCATACATAAGAGATTTAATAATACGTGACAATGCAGTAAACAAAAATACAAAAATAAAATATATTTAATATAAAGGAGTCACCACAGATGTGTGACATCCAAAGCTGGAGGTAGATTTTGGTAATACACTATCAACTTGTTGATATTAAACCAGCTGGATATGAATGGTTTGTTCCTTGTGCCTACCTCCCTATTCCTTAGCTCTCCCCCACCACTGCCATCACTTTTTTGGTTTGAACCTATCATCAAGATTACAATCCCTGCCTTTCTCAGTGGGGGTATAAGGTAGGTGACCTGTGATTTGTAGTATTGTCGGCCTCTTTCATCTTCCTGTTGATCAGGCACTCACTCCGGAACACATGTACCTGTGACCCTTGGGGATTGTTATGTTTAAAGGAACTCCAGCAAAGAACGTTTCTCTCACGAACGCATCTGTATAAAGCTCTGGTCCTCTCATAAATTGTATCAGACACAATCCTATTCCACCTCGTGGGGGGGGGGGCGGGGGGCGGCGGGGGGGGGGGGGGGGGGGGGGGCGGGGGGGGGGGGGGGGGGGGG
>JABFEA020000098.1:14827616-14843566 GCA_019775915.2 Cyphomyrus plagiostoma
AAAAACATGCTGAGGCTGATTGGAGTTGCCAAATTGCCCGTAGGTGTACATGTGTGAGTGACTGGTGTGTGAGTGTGCCCTGCAATGGGCTGGCCCCCCCCCGTCCAGGGTTGTTCCCTGCCTTGTGCCCATTGCTTCCAGGATAGGCTCTGGACCCCTCGTGACCCAGTAGGATAAGCGGTTTGGAAAATGGACGGATGGATGGATTATCTTTTTGTAGGAGCAGGCTATTGATGTCAAAAAGCAGGTGTAGCTAATAAAGTGACGGCCGAGTGTATGTTTATTATTATTATTATTATCAGATGCCTTTATTGTCATATAGTGTGACCCATTGAGGAGGTTTTCCTTCTGAAGGCAGGAGTGCTTTTAACCTTAATAATAATCATCTTGTCATTTTTTAAAAGCGGGCTGCACTTACACGAATGCCCACGTTAACGTTGTGGGAGTCAATCTGAGCCCTCAGGTCCTTGCTGACCCGCTTGTTTCCCAGGAAGTTCTTGAGGAGCTTGGTGCTGTACTTGAGGTTGTCCCCGCATATGCCCCACTTCCAGGCCTCACGGTGCTGCAGCTCTGGCGAGTCGTCGCACGTGCAGCGCTCCATGCGGCCCGAGCTGCACGCCTTGGCCAGCGCATGGGAAAGCGCCGCCGATGAGATGGCCAGCAGGAATGCCGTCTCCTTGAAGCCTGAGATGAAGATGCAGTTGAGCTATATTTTCACAAAGTGGACCCTGCACACTACAATGCTGCAATATGTGATGTTACTTACAAACATGCCCAGACACTTTAGTTTAATGCAGAATATTTACAGCTGCTGAAAAAAAAATGGAACACACCCCTTAATTTTAGGCAACCGCATGCCTAAAACATCCCAACCGTTAGAAATAATCAAATATATTTCTCCCAGCATTCAAATTGTTTGCCCTGCCTACACAGAAAACACAGAAACATGTTTTGACTTTGCTTCTATTCTATTATATTATATTTGGTATTATAAATTACAGTGAACATAATCACAAAACAATGCGCAACGAAGCCAAAGTTCGGGTTTTGTCTGGAATAATTGTAGGTACTTGATATCTCAAAATTAATCTTCCTCAGATTCATAACGATGATTATCATTACTGCTGGCGCAGTTCGGAGTCATTACAAGGGTGTATTTTGATCCAATTAATTATTATTTTGACTAGTAAGAGACTTTTTCCAGATGAAAGCGGGGAATCTTACCGCCCCTTTCCTCTGGGATCTAGGCGCTCTTCCGAGCTAAAAATACCTCGATAACGCCGCATCATAAAGGCGCGCAATAAATCCGCCTTTCGATTCCTTCATTACTTTACAGCTGCTCTGTTTATCATACATAATTTTAGTCCCTAACAGTAGGCCTATATTTCCAATTCCGTTATTTTCTATCAGCGCAATATCGCTTATTGACAAAGTCTAATTGTAGTACATTTGCATGCAGTTTTGTCTCTCCAAAATAATACAAACAGATTGTCCCAATTCAAGGCATTTCACTTAGATTGCAGAAATTGCCCAGCATTTCTATCATAAGTACCGCAAAGCCACCATGAGTTTGCCTGACTCCGTGTGCAACTGTGCCGTTTAAATACTTTGGCAAATTGAGCGCCACGGCAAGAAGTCGCTCACCTCGCTTTATCAGGCTGCCACGGCCGTCCAGGCTACAGTTCCACCTCTCGTTTCTGAACTGGTACCGACACTCCAGCAGGCTGAGGCGTACGGACTCCCGCAAGGTTTCGGCCAAGCCCGGGTCCCGCCGACAAAGACGCTTCTGGCGACGGTTCAGTGCCAGCTGTTCACACTGCTTAATATGCGCTTTATCCGACTGGGCATCGCTGGTTATAGGAGCCGGCAGAAACTCCCTGCCTATCAACCTGCCGAGAAGAAGAAGAGAGCAAAAGTGTTTATAGCCAACACTCTAGGCCTACCAAAATGAAAACTGAACCACACAGCATTTATTTTGATATATAGATAACATTCATATATAAATTATTTATTCCTGACCAGAATAAGCGGTTAGAAGATTGCCTATATATCTAACTAAGTTTTTAACTACAACGGATTACAGTGGACAACGGCGTGGGACAGTTTGATTTGGAAGCTACTTTAATATTAATAATAATTTTAATTAACATTTAATAATTTAAATACAAATATTGTTTATCTGAGGTTTGAGATTAAATATCGGGGGTACATGTCCCCCCTTCCCCCCGGTTCCTACGCACCTGCCAGTGAATTATTGTTAATGCCATATTATCCCTGATGTAGTATAGTCAGACATTGTATTTAACTGTATATGATAAAGTATGAGCTGATCTTTAACGGTTCTTCAATTGATGCCTTCCTTAACAGTAAAGTGTTAGTTTTATTGTGTAAGTTACACGAATATAGGTAAAACCAACTAATAAACATATCGCATCTCTAAAGGAACTGATTAGTCTTGTGATTAACGTTCTAAAAGGCTACATGTATAGGAAAATATTTAGTTGTATTATTCAATAATATCAACAATTTCATGATTATGCAATTCTTATTCAATCTAAGATTATTTCATATCGTGTTGATTTTGTGAAATATCCGTCAAGCATTTATTGCAGAATTAGTGTGTGTTATTATGTGTTTAATGTTTAATAATTTAAGAGAAGCCGATGTTGCGAAACTAAATATATCATGCACAAACATGCCGTTTTCAAACAATAATTTAAAAATCATTAGTAAGTACCCACAGGATTTGTTACTTGTCTAAGGTATAACACTAATGGCAACGTGATTCACAGGACGAACTATGAGAACATAATGGAACACTCATCGGTAGAACGGTGCTGTTTGTTCATGTTGCAGTTGTAACACATTATTGATATTAATATAAAATATCAGGCATAAAGAAAACTTATGTTCAGCTTATCTGCATTACTACCACCGTCTTGTCTTATAAGGAAAACGTTTATATAAAATGTGAAAACCTCCGGGATGGGCTCCGGACCCCCGCGACCCAGTAGGATAAGCGGGTTGGAAAATGGATGGATGAATAATAATAATAATAATAATGATAATAATAATGATAATAATAATAAGAAGAACAAATTGTACAATAAAAACAACAAATATAAATAATTTCAACATACCGCGCTTCTCTAAATAACTGACAATATTATCAAATCAGATAGCAGAATTAGTTTAATAAGATGGATTTCTCTTTTTAATCAATTTCTAGGAAATTAGAAAATCACCAGCTATTTACACGATTCGCTGCGCAGTTTTCCCGAAGACACGCAATTTTGACAATATGATTAAAATATACAAAGCGCTAGATTTAACAGATTTAATAGACCGACGGATTCATTTTTTAGTTTAATGTTATCTGGAATTGCGTTCTTATCTTTTGAAACACTGACATACTTAATTCCGCGTGTGGTATCTTTTAACCAAAATCTGATGAGCATCATCTTTGAAGAGTTAGCATGTCAAAAAGTATTATAGTCCTCATTGGTGAAACACACGCATCAAAGACCGAAAAACAGGACATTGAAATGCAAAATATGACACTTTTCCCATGACAGGGACCATTAGAACAGATACATTACGAAGAAAAACACCAACAAAAGGAAAAGTCTGGCTGACCCGAAATAAGCTGATGTTTGTGATAGAATGATGCAGAGGACAGTGAGTCGTAGCAAGCAGGCGGTCCTTGAGAGCCTGGGGCACATGATGCCGGACTAATGCCGCTCTTCATCTCGCTTTTTCTCCACTGTTAAGTCTTCGTTGCATTACCAGCGCAACTCTTAAAGGGTTCTGCACCCATGTCACCCAGAAGCAGGTGCGTTCTCGAGAGAGAGAGGCGTGGTCTCTGTGCATCACGCCGCTCTCCTGTTGGCTCGATTCATGCGATGCCTCGCCCACACCTTTCTTGACGAACCGCTTCCCATCTTACGGCGCATAAGCGTAATTTGGAACTCAGCAATACATTTTTAAGATATTCACGTGCAGTTTTCGGTCAATAAACACCACATATAGGTAATTTGTTCACACCGGAAGGCACACGTTTGCAGTGAAAATATCACTGTAAGACTACTTAAAAACTTAACGTCACCTACGATTAAAATAACAGTAACATCGACTCAGAATATCAACATTCTTATTTCAGAGTACTTGTAGAAAAATTAAGACACCACAATTACTTATATTTAATTAATGGTCGTCTGTCTCTCATGAATGTAGGCAGACTAATCTGAATGAGAAATTATAGAAGTAATTTGTGTGCATGATGGTCATGTGTATATTACATTATAGGGGCCAACCAAATGTTCCCACAACGTGATAAAAACGTATTATTTTGACCTTGCGAGGACAGTCTTTTGGTCCCCATAAGGGAAAACTGGATTTTATAAAAATTTGTGAATGCAATCAAAAAACTAAAAATGTATTTTGTTTGGTTATGTTTGTTATGGTTAAGGTTAGGGCTGGGTAAGGGTTAAGGTCGTCATAGCGGTAGTTAGGGTTATTGCCCATAAGAAATTAATGGAGAATCCCACAAAGATATAGATACCTAATCTCTCTCTCTCTCAACTCATGTTACCAGTTACAGATACTGTGATCATTTCCTAGAAAACAACTTGATGTGGAAGGCAGGGAAATTAACATCCATTCACCCATTTTGCAGTATAGGGTGACAGGTAATATACAATTCAATTTCCTTTATAATTAATTCATATTATGTACCATATTATGTATAGGCAGTGCTGGTCAGGACCTTTACGAAAGGTACGACAGAAAACTCCATTTGGAGTCTCAACAAATATTTTATATATTAGCACAAATCATGTAATGCATTTTATTGCACATGCCGGTAAATGTTTCATATTATTTTGCTTCTATTATAAAAGTATGCTGACCACTCCAAGGGTAGTTTTTCTTATGCCACCGACACTTGAGTACGCTCACAGCCGAGAAATGAGAGTTATCTTCCGTTTATATGGCGTGACTATACTGTTATTGGATTAACCTGTTTTTCAAAATCCCTCAACCAAATGCCCCGATTTTGTCAGAATTCCATTTAAAAATAACTGTGAACAACAAAAGGTTACAGCCCCACCTAGTGGAAAAAAAAATAGCTAAGGCTGTGTTCTCTGCCACCAAGATCATAGGACTATAAATTGAAGTGATTCATTATTAACACGCCAATTAGTTTTAAAATGTAGGATAGCTGTAATAGGGGATGCCCTCTTAAGTAGATGTAATACTACACATCACTGTATTTTAATATGTTTGTTGTGTACTTACTGTAAAATGGAGCAGGAAAACCTAGGCTCAATGAAACGTTCGATTATTAAGGTATAGTGAGTAGGTAAAGCAATCTAAACGCGGGATAAGGCACAGTAATCCAAATTGTTTTCATTCATTCATTTCCCATCCACGTTTGACCCTGCAGAGTCGCGGGGGTCTGATACGTATCACGAAACAAATGGACGCAAGGCAGGGAATAACCCAACCATCACAGGGCCCATTCAGCAAAATAACAGATGGCCTGGAAGGTCAGCAGGCATTTTTGAGACATCACTGCTGCAAAGTACAAAGCTGGCCTTACCTGTACATTTTATATGGGATTCCTCTGGATGTTCCAGTGACCATGTACTACCAGCATCCAGTTGAGCTAATAAAGGATTGTGGCCTGATGAAATGGACTAATGTACTGGGATAGGCTCCATCTTACCTCTTTTATATCAGCAGTTATATAAATATGGGTGTTACCTGAGTAAATATTGAAGATTTTTTCTGTATAAGAAATTCAAATGCTTGACAATAACAGGCATCCACCTTAGGCATGTTTTTTTCAGGGATATGGATGAGGGGAAATTGGGGGGGGGGGGGTGGTTCTAGGCCTGTACAGTATTATGGTAATTCTTCAATCCACAGTAAAACATAAAGGGAGAGGTACATTGTCTGCAATAAAATTCACCTGCACTTTAAACTGATCCAAAACAAGATGTCTAGTTACCCTAATTCATGCATACACAGGTGTGATCATTTTACCTATTATTTAAGCTTATATTACTACTAGCATAACCTAACATAACAGTTTACAAATCAAGGAATAAGCGCAAATACTGTATAAAATGCAGGGTGTCAATGGGCAATAGTTTCTGAAGTCATGTCCTGCGAATCATTTCACATAACCTCTGCAGTGACTTATTTATATAACCATAGCAGACTCGCTTGACGTGAAAGTGACATGTTGACTGCAATCACACATGTACAGTATGTATGGGTGGAGATTCAGCCATAAACATGCAATCCTGAGCTTTATGTTGCTGTCCCTTCTGGCAGGACATATGTCAAACGTGCCTGCAGATGAAAGCAGTGCTGGGTGTAGATCAAGGTTTGTGAGGTTATAAGGTGATGTTTGACAGCTTCGAAATGTGCCAGGCAATGTAATCAGGAGGCCGACTATACAGGGAACAATGAGAACTTTCCAATAGGCTTCTGAATTTGCAAAGCAAAACTGGCCATTAAATGCTTATCAAATCCATGTCTATTTATCAAAGTACCGCATACATAAAAGGTGCAGAAAATGAAACAAGTCACTCAGAAACTATTACTGTCATGTCATGCTGCCCCAATAGTATCAAAAAATATGTCCTTTTTAAACATAAATGCCGAGACAAATCAAGATGCCAGAAGTAATCCTGGACTGTAAAACTAGCAAAGGTCTCCACAATTTACAGCTGCCAATTCACGAGTACCTCTTGCCCTCTAGTGGTTTTATATAATATTGCCAACACATTTGAGTACAAGATTAACTTCATTAAAACAAGTCATCTAGACTGCAAATAGCTGGCATAAGTATGTTGGAACTGGCACCAGCGTCAGATATTCATCGAGGAATGTGGCATAGATGTTGTAAGTTACAGTTACAAGACTGACTACCTTGGTTTTTTTGCAGCCATTGTCCAGAGAATTCAGGATGAGAAACACACACTGGTCTTCAGTCCAACCCGAAGAAATAGGTGTCAACAAATGAACAAGGTGTCACCCTTCCTACGTAAACCTGCATTCAGTATCGCACGTGCAGGAGGGTCAACTGCAAAAACAGCATACGAATAGCATCCTATGCCCTTCTGGATATGGGCAAAGATCCCTAACGTACTTAGCTACAGACCCTCCTCTATAAATCAAGGCAGCAGTGTGATTACTCAGTGGGTAGTGTTGTGGCCTTACACCTCTAGGTATGTCAGTTGAAATTCAGGTGCGATTTAAACTGGTAGCCTTCCGTAGACCGCAAACCATGGAGTGCCATCCCTTACCAGGTGTCCTTTGCTTCCTGATACAGGCCCTAGGCTGACTAATAGATAAGGGGATATGGGTAGTTTTCTCCCAACAATATGGTACCACAAACAACTGTAGCAATTTCGACAAAGGAATGATTACATTGAATAACCCGCATTCGCTCGTAATACTTCCTTTCTACAAGAGATCGGACCGAAAAACAATCTGTAGGGTAACAGCATATTAAAACCAGAACACTACAGTTAAAAGCATTACATATTGAGTCCGTACTGACGCGACACCTTGTCTGCAGATACCCGAAATCCGCCGGAAGCTGGAATTATTAAAGAACAGGGCGTGCACTCAGCTCCTCTTCCTAGTGCGAGGAATCTTTTCACGTCCCATATTTCGTTGGCAGGAACGGTTCAGTCTCCGTCCCCACCCGTGTTATCCTTCAAAGGATGCCCATAGGTTAACGGGATGAGAAGGCGGGGTTTACCTCTTACTATGCGCGCTGGGATTGGAGGGCGGCGCAGTGGGTTAGGGTCTATGACTCGGCTGTCTTCTGGGTTTGCGAAATGCGCCATTTTGTTGTTACCGGAGGAGTGGACCGCAACAGAAAGAGTAAGGAGTCCAGTCTTCACGGTGATTATATACAATTTTAATAGACGTTTTTACATCGCGCTTGTAGGCAATTACATGTACGATTGTAGCGCTGTGTAGGGATCACCGCTGGTTATGGCAGGGTTTAATAAAGTCGCGGGTTTCCCCGCACCGGTTGGCCTTACGTAGGCGGACCGCTAACGTCTGTCGAATGGGTGTTAACTACCGGTGGAGTTGCCGGCTTAGCTAAAGACACAAAGTTTCTGTGGAGGAAGTTACATTTGTGGGCTGGAATCCTGTATACATATCTCTCTCGTTGTACTATTTTGATATATCTCTGAATCCGGTGGCAGTTTCGTCCCGTGCGTGTCAAATGAAACATTAACGCGGATGGGGGGTAGCCGGGCAGCTAATGACTTACTGAGCTGCTGTGGGGAGTCGTCGACTTGCCGCCCAATGTCCGGCTTCGCTGTTCATTTATGTTACTTCTCCGTATCTTATTGACGACTGGTGGTAAAGGTCGGCTCGATTAGTACAATTTAATAACTTTGTGTAGGCCTCGTTGCTCGGTAGCAATTGTAGTCACATGACTTGTATATGCTTTTTAGAAACACTATATTCACATTTCCCTTGTTGGAGGTAGTGAGGTGTCTTTTCTCTTCATGAATGAGTATGTTGATCCGTGTTAAACTATGAGTAGACGTTTTGATTCAATCTCCCCCTATCCTCTCCAGAACCTTTGGGGTAGCACTGGGCACAAAACAGGGGTATAGTTGGATGGAATGTCAGTTCATAGGAAGGTGCACACATGCTCACATTTACCCACATAATCAAATATTGTGGACAATTTATAGATCACGTGATGATCTTGAGTTTTTCTCAGTGATGTCTTAGGTAATGCTCAACATTAATAATGAGGTGTCTAGTTTGCTGATGTTGGTCATTAACTGCTCACCAGCCCTACAGGTGGTGTAATAGCTAAAGAACTGCAGCTGTGTTTAAAATGAGCATGGAAAATTGATATTGTACTTTAGTCAAAAGTACTTGAATAATTCTTTACTTGTCAGTTGATTGTTTCCTCTGGACATTGTTGCACATGGTGATTTACTGTATTGTGTCTGATTGTGCTACATTTATATTTTTTTATGGGAGTGGGTGGTTAGGTGTCCAGAGCAGGGAGCGTTTTGCTGACTATCTCGAGGAATGCTTTCTAGATTTTCACAAGGTTCCTGCTCACACTTCCTGCTCTCACTAGCCCCTCTTGGATCTAGAAACAGTGTGTTGGTGTTATAGTTAAAGGTCCTTGTTGTATATGGAAAACAGTTTTACAAGTCGTGAAGTAGACCCAAATGCCCAGTCATTCACAAAGTCTTTCTGATAGACAAACAGACAAAGTTTATTAATTCCCAGGGTATATTAAAGATGTCTCTGGTGTGGTCCCGTCTAGGAGTTTTATACAACTGAACTGTTAGTTTTATATCAGTCTAATAACATATAAATCTGTGCAATTAGCCTTTAATAGCTTTATCTGTTCGAGGTGTTTTAAATTAACACTTTACAGACTGGTCTTTAAAAGCCCTATTTTTCAAAACTATATGTAGAAGTGTTGCTGATGAAAAGTCAGGCAAAGCCATGAGTCCCTTTGAGGTCAAATGTCACTTTTTACATCAAGCTTGAATGTTACTGGCCAGCTAAATACACATCTGTCTTTACTATTTTCCCATTCCTATGGTTAAGGTCTTCTCTACAAGTAGTCGTCTCAATAAAGAGGTAGACTAGCAGTGTGATGTCATGAAAAATATTGTCTGTTCATCAATGACTGTAAAGTCAAAGAACCTTAGTCTAATGTGGTTTTAGCTAGTACAGTCAGGTGGTGTATTGCGATTTTCTTTCTCAAAAATGTAGTTCCATGCTTGTCAATGCATATTACTTTCCACTTAGGACCAGAGTAGGCAAATGTATGAGGTAGATGAGATAATGGCGCACCCATCACATGCCTCTTTCATCTGTATAGCGGAAGACAAGGCATAGGAAATTTGGCAACGTGTTTGGGGAGAACTACCACTTGTCATTGGATTGAATTATTTCAATTATGTTGAGTTTTTGAATGAGGTGGGTGTTTAATGAATAGCTTAATACAGAAAACTGTCATTTTCTATGTGTGTATCTTGCTGTACACCAGGGTCTGTTAAAAAAAAAAACATTGTCACAAGCGACTCTCATGACACATTGTGTGTCTGGTATATGCTTGGAAACTGTACCACTGACACAGCAAGTTATTTCTGCAGGGTGTAGGGTCTGCAGGGTCTTTTGGTGTGTAGCTTCAGGAAGTCTCTCTAGACGCTGACAACCTTTAGGAATCATCAGCAGTTGACATGACCAGGAAGATGGGTGTCCGACTTCTGTAACTTATTTCCTGTTTTCCCTCTGGATTGGTTAGTCTGAAGTGGGAAGCCAATAGCCTCGTTATTGAATATAATAGTGAAAGGAGCACAATAAGGAGCACGGGGTGTAAGGTACCCTGGACAGAAGTATGCAGCGGGGCACAGGGTGTCTTTACTATTTATGATGAGGTTGCACTGTAGGCTTCATAACCCTGTTGTAGACTGCCTGATTTAAACCGAAAACCAGAACTGAACTATATCACTATGACTTTAATTTCATTTCCCACGATCTGCTGCCAGCATAGAGATGTCGGCCATTTTCTTTTGGGAGGGCCCTCTTTCTTAATGAAGTTGTCATAACCCTTTGGCAGCCACTGTGGGTTTGGAAAGTAGTGCTTTCCAGACCTTGTTTAAAATTTAATAAAGGACTGTTAGTTTCCGGGTTTTGCTGTCTCTTGCGTTAATGCTGACCTCTCTCCCGATTAACTTACAGGTGTAGCATTTCTGCTCAGGTAAATGATACTCCTGGGCAGCGAGGAGAGCAGTTTGCAGGCGGTCTGACTTAGCTGCGCTCGCCGAGTGTTGGGGGTGAATACACTTAAGCTTTTGCTTAACGTTTGTAAATGTGCTTTATGAAACTCGGCACTTCTTCATTTAAGGTTTTGTTCTTATTTACCTACCTTTGAGCCTCTAATTCTCTGTCTCGAGCAGCTATGTTAGTTGCTGGGATGTCTTCCTCCCCTCAGTGTCAACCTGAGTGACAGTGGGGTCAGGTTTCCCCAGCATGTGCTTTTGATGATGAACCCACAGCATGGACAGAGCAGGCAGGTTGAGCAGTGAGCCCAGCAGGGATGGTCGACCATGCATTATCTGTACGGCAGCAGAGCTGCGCTTGTGTTTTTCGGATGGCAGAGCCGTTTAGTCAGGGGCTGTTGAGCCGACAGCTGGAATGTGATTCTCAGCACTGTTTCTATTGCGGTGGTTTAGCCGTTGCATTGACAGGCCCAGGGATTATAACAGAACGAGGCCGGTCAGAAATGTCACAAAATACTTATAAGGGCCAGCTAGGTTGTTTTTGCGTACCATTTAGGTAGAGAGGTTGTTTTCAGACCATTTTAGTGATCAAGATCTTCTGGGGCAAAGAAAGATGCAATGAGGGAAGTGTTGGCAGGGGTTTAGATAATGGCCATACCAATTTGCCTGGAAGATTGCCTTTCAGTCCCGTACGGATGTTTACTTACGCCCACAATTTAACTAGATTAGTAGTAGGCCTAAAATTCAGATGAAAGGCATATTGTGATAGCCAAAAGTTAGTAGTAAACCTGGTGTATCCTTATTGTTTAATAAATGTGTCGGACTTTAAACTGCAAAAAGTACCTCCACACCACCGATGTCTTTTTACGTTGTTTATCCACAGTATCTGTTTCAGAAGATGATGTGGCTGCTGAGCTGTCTTCACCGCCGCTTCAGTGCTTATCGCTTCCATCGTATTCTGAAACAGTAGTATGTCGCGTGCGCTGCTAACCTAATTTAATATAACATAAGAATATATGTTACTAACTTTTTGGTATACTGCCATCCCAGTTTTACGAAGGCTCTGCTCAGTGATACAAATCAACTTTGATCGTTCATTGGACAGAGGAAAAGTAATAGAAAGTCTGATTGTCAGATTGACTGAGAATGTCTGGCAATACCGGCACTTATGTGACTTCTTGCTACAGGATTGTAAAGACTCCTAGATGGCTACAAACTAAAATCAAATACGGTTGTACTACAATGCCACATAACCATTAGGATTTAAAGTTTTATCATGATATTTCCTGGTATTTATTGCAATAATATAAATAACAAGAATTACAATTCAACACTGTCTTTTTGGCTATAAATCTAACGGCATACAGTCTAGAGGGCTTGAAAGGTTTTTATATTTAATTATAGTTTGTTATATATATATATATATATAACAATGTGTTTCTTTTGGTATTTTATTGAACAGTATGATTATGCAAATGAACCAGTTGTACTCTACAATAAAATGTATATAAATGAAATAAAATACCATTGATACCCTTCGAGTGCATATCTGGGTCAATAACAGGCGTTGTGCATCCACATATTTGTCAAACAAGCCGCTTCAATGCCGTTTAATAATGTGCCGCCGACTTTAAACATGGTGTTTGTGAGTCTAAGGCAGTTCAATGTCATTGCACCCGGCCATGCCTCATTAAAAGAACACCATTCTTAGAAGTGGAAAGCGGGTGAAAAATCTTTTACTATTTTGACAATATGCATGCATGCTGTGAAAATGTGCAATGCACTGGTACATAACTAGTTTATTGTTATTGCAGCTTGACTAATTATTATCATGGGGATTTTTTTTCCCGGTATATCACAAAAGATACGATATTGTCCATTCCTAATACCCATGTATGTTTTTTGTCAGTGTTGTTATTGTTTAGACTTAGTTTTAGGTGCACTTTCATTAGTTCTATATTCTACTAATTTTATTTATGGGATAAAAGGAAAGTTGTCGGACTTTGTTGGCTACTGCAAAATGTCATAGTGTGGTGCCGTTTACCATTTCTATGGTTCAAGTTCATTGCACGACAGCCCCAAAGACACAAATTATTACTTTAGCGAAATAGTATTTGAAAACAATACTGGGAAGTATTTAATGTTTGCTTTTATCTTTGTTCATTTTGGAACTTATATTTATAGCTTGTGTCTGATTGTAGCTATTTTATTTTTATGGAAATGTTTTCATTAAAGATTATAACCCTGCCTTGCATACTGTAAGAACGGTCAGTTTTCGAGGGAAAAAAAAAGAAAATTCTTAAAGCATCCATACCATACTTTTATAAATGTAACTTTAAAAGCAGCTTTGTCTGGCACGTTGGTACTGGAAATATGAACACTGAGGATCGCACTGAGATGCACAGGCTGCAGGGTGCACATTTTCATGTAAAGTATCAATCAGCCCTGAGCCACACCTACAGCACAGAGAGAAGATGAGGATGGAAGCAGTGTAACTGACTAAAATGTTGTGGACATTCATTCTTATGTAAACACAATTTGGCAATATTGAGGTCAGAAAAAAACTGTTATGCTTATATATTGTGCGATAAGTTGATAACCTAATTATCGTGAAAGGCCCAATGTTTTAGTCACAATAATAACACTCACTAACATCAAGTTGTGGGTGTAAGTAAACGTCCATTTGGTACTGAAAAGTAGGTGTCTGGATACATTAGTATGCCCATTATCTAAAGGTCTGTGTTGGCATGTTGTACAGAAGATGTGAAAGACCATCACACTGACTATTATAAGGCATTTTGAAGTATCTATAGTGCATTATAGATGAGAGCTCCAGACAGCATTCATAATGCATAATAAACATGGCTTTAATGTCATACCTTTTTAAAAATAGTTGCTGTGTTTGTAATACTTTATGAATGCATTACAACATATTATGAATACTTAAAGCAGTCATAATTATGCATAATAAGTAAAGTGTTACTGAAAAATTATTTCAAAATGTACTTAAAAAATACAGCTCCATTTAAGAAAAGTGTGGATTCCCACCTGGTTACTCAGAGTGCCAATATGATTATCACCTGTCAGTGATCCTGCAAAGACCAAAAGTGGTTTGGTAAAGTTTTTTTAGTATGTAGACAAACAGGCAAACTGCAAATTCATTAACTCCTCAGTGTCTTCATGCGTCATACAAGCTGTTGGGGGTTTCTGGTCATTGTGGCTGATTTTAAATTTTCTGAGGATCCTTTTTTTCCTGTATAGCTAATCCAAAAAGCAAAACTGAAAACGAACACCCTATGCTTAAATCTCTGATGTTAGGAAGGACCTATCCGCAATTTCTGTAGCTGTTAGTTGATACATGTATTGTATGGTTGTATGGTATGTGTCTTAAAATACATCATCTGTTCTAATCTAAATTTAATGTAATGCATAATGCTGCTTCAGATTACTGGGTTTCTGTTTCATGGTTAAATTTAGAGATGGGAAATCCACATTTTTTCAGTTCTGATCCGATTCTGATACACAATTGCCAATACCGATACAGATTCTGATACAGGAGTTCTTTTTACTTTATTATACTTTATGTATAATTTTTTAAGATAGTAAATACAGATGGAATAACTCTGACAAATATATAATTAGGCTACTACAAACATACATAACGTACTGTTCCACCTCATTTGTTTTAGAGGTTTTTGAGGCATTTGCTGTTCAATATGAATATCGTCAAAGCAAATGTACACAAATGGCGAATGCTTAAACTTTAACACTTTTTCTCCCTTTGTCGTCAGCGCAGTTACACTTTGTTGCAATGGCAGCCCCTCCTTTATCACAAGCTGCATCGAGTTTGTGAAACAGTCCAATTAAGTTAGCGACACCCAAATTATCCATTGCTTTGTTTTGTCTCGCAGATGTGTGCGTTTTGTTAAATGGGATTGTCCATTAAACACCATTTCCTTCTCAAAACTTTATTTTACATAGATTGCATATTGCTGTGCGACTGGTTTCTGTTAAAAGCGTAAAATACTCGAAGATCATTACGCCTTACACTTCGCAGTACGAAGAGTGTATGCGCATAACGTTAGAGCGGGTGGAAGTCACTGTACTCACACCCACTGAGTAGCAAAAAAGACTGAGGGGCAGCGATAGTGTTCAATTTGAATGCCACAAAAAACACATGTAAATTGATTGCAATTGATTGCCGAAAACTAAATCAGTAAGAATAGGACATGGATTGGTCTCGCATGGTCAATACCCATTCTGTCAAGTAGGTCTGGATCGGCGCCGATACCGATCCGAATATTGATATCGGTGCATCTGTAGTTAAGCACTGTTAAAATGTTGTGTAGTTATGCTCATTGGACAAGCTTATTTGTTAAAAACTGCTATGCTTGTTACATATGACTCTTTTTGAATTCGTTTTTTGTTTGGTTTTGTTCGTCAGGAGAACCAAGATGGGGAATGTGTTTGCAAACTTGTTCAAGGGCCTTTTTGGGAAGAAGGAGATGAGAATCCTCATGGTGGGGCTGGATGCAGCTGGGAAGACAACCATCCTCTACAAGCTTAAGCTGGGAGAGATCGTCACCACCATTCCCACCATCGGTGAGTGTCTCTCTTCCCGCTACACTGGTTCTCATTACCCCCCCCCCCCCCCAATTTATTCACTTCTTCCGTCTGTCCCTTAACCCCAGATTGTTTTGTGCAGCTGCATATCAGTGTGGGTCGAATAAATAACGAAAACTAGAAATGGAACAGAAGTGAATAGAATAGCTGCCGTTTATTCATCCCTGTGAGGGACTTGTGTTGTTCTCACAAACCCCACCTTTCTCCGCATGAGGAACACAGGCACCATGTTCAGGTGAGAGCAGGCATTGGGGTAAGAGTGCAGTGCCAGCCAGCCCCACTGGAGCAGTTGATGTTAAGGGGCAGGCCTAAGAGCCCTACAGTGATATGATTACCCTAACGGCTGTGTACCCATGATCTTCCTGATCCAGGCATGGATCTGAGGGATATCATTTGCCGACCCTTAACTTTATTGTTTCAAAAATCCTTATCTGAAGGTGTGGTACCTTCAGATTGGAAGCAGGCCAACATAACGCCCATTTTCAAAAAAGGGGATAGAAGTAATTTGTCAAATTATAGGCCAATCAG
>JABFEA020000098.1:14844853-14877225 GCA_019775915.2 Cyphomyrus plagiostoma
ACCACCACCACCACCTCCACCTCGTTTCCTTGTTTTGGGCCTATTGCCGGCCAATACACATGTCTGTGGGTGCGGGTGCTTGTGTGTGTGTCTGTGTGTTTCTCTGTCTGCTGCGAGTGGGAGCAGCCCCAGCGTGCCTTTTACACACTTCCCACGGGAGCGATGGTTCAGCTGTCATTACCTCGGTGTGAGGGCGGAACCAGGATGGAAGATGGCGTCTCTGAACGAGAACCTGATCTGCACCACCGTTTTCAGTGTTTAGATGTGCTTGTTAAAATGGTTGAAACTGTAAGCCAGTTTAATTTAATATATATATATAAAAAATCAAATTTGTGACCTGTATCAGGTTGAAAGAGATTCAAAGACATTTTCCATCCTTGATCCTCCTTCCTATCCTTGAAAATTCTTTTTTTCGCCCCGTCCCAGGAATTTTGCAGCTGTCTGTCTTATGAACACTACCTTTCTAATTTGGAGACCAGAAAGCACAAGCTGTTCAGCATAGAGGTTTCATCTGTTATTAAATACAAACTTGTCTATTGGAAAACCTACATTGGGGAGAAACACAGAATAGTGTCAGGTTAGTAAAGGCTGTACGCATTGTGTAATATGGGGTGCCACTCCTGAGTATTAGTGTTTAGTGAGATACTGAGGGGCAGGCTTGGCAATCACATGCCCACATTCCACTGGGTACCTGATTGTGCTGTCTAGTTGCAGACCAGGCAGGAGGTGGTCTCTCTGGGGGATGCAACTGACAGCAGCTCCTTCACCTGATCCATTCTCAGGTTGTAGTGAAGTTATTGGAATTTATACATTTCGAAGTACAAAGGCAGTTCTTGCTATGGGTTTGAACTTCACTGAACTCCATACACAGTTGATATAAGGCCATCGAGTAAGTAAACTTGCGTCCAAAGTTATACTTTTACTCCCTTTAAAACCTTGAGAAGCAGGGAGGTGAGCCTTGTTTGGAAGCTTTGACTTGTAGCATCTGTATACCTTGGTGGGATGTCTTGAATTCATTTAGTACATAATTGTTCATTTTTAGTAATCATACAAATGAGAGCTGAATTAGTTGTGTTTCGGGACATGGAGGCCTTTTCAGAGAGCTGCTCCTACTCTGTGTGTAATTATTCTTTTTTTCCCCCAGGATTTTCTGGGTTTTTTTTGTACAGAATGCCTGCCTCTGGTTGGCATGTCTGGAGAGCCAGGTGTACAGTGGTAATCATATGGTATATTTGGAGGTGGGGGTAACTGGGATTGGTTGGTTTTTGGATAGTTTTCAGCGGTTCTGGGTCTGAGCTGCAGAAACACGCAGCAATTTAAAGGGGCAGTTGAGGCTGGAGGTCTGGGGCTTAAGTGATCAATATATTATTTTTAATGATTTCATTATTGTGATAGGGTGTGCGTTTGACTTTATTACAGTCCTACTATGTACCTGCTGTATGACCAATCACAATTTAGGACTGACGTTTCCCATAAGAAATTCTCCATTGAAGGCATAATTATCACACAGCTACAGGACACATTCTCATCATCTGCGACCGGCTGGACTGTCTTTTACACCGGCACATTAGCTACGTAGCAGAATTCAGGCTGGACTAGGAAAAATTTGCAGCCCATTGCTTGTTCCCAGTGGAACCTATATAGGTGGTTGTGCTCTGTGCCCCTGCATTATCCAGACAGCCATTTCAGATTTGTCTGGGTTTCGGCAAAGGCAGAAACTCATGACCTGCAGGTTGGGAAATGCATTTCTGTGTTAACTTCTGTGTTTCTAATCAGCTTTGTTGACAGGAACTATTATGTTATCCTGAAACTTGCTATATTTTCGACTTTGCCACAGTGCATGTTGTGTACCCTATCTGTGTGTGGCTGAGAAATCTCATATCTTCAGTTAATACCTTCTTGAGGGAGGGTGGTCTTTGCATACAGCTGAGCAACTGCAGAATCTTAATTAAAATGCACCCAGCTTTGTAAACCTGCAGGTGTAAGTCAAAGATCCTCATCTTGATATTTTATTTTGTCTACCATAAAAGCCATACAGCACATCAATCTGAATTACAAGTATTAGTGAGAGAATCACAAATACCTTATTGCATATATTTTAGGTAGGTCCATTGCGGTTCAGATGTGAAGCTTTAAGTTTGAGAACTTTATAAATGTTTGTGTGTGAGATTTTTTTTTTTTTTATTCCTTTCCCCAAATGAGTTAATTTTCCTTTTGTTTTAGCCTTTTTTTTTAAAATCCATCTTGTAACATCTGAAAAAAATGCACTATAATAAAGATCTCTATTTCAGTTTGTTTGTAGGCTTTTGAGATGGTGATTAATTCCTTCAAACGTTATTTGCTTTTGTTATAAATGTTGTGCTGTAAATCCAAAAAAATAAAGTTAAGCAGGGCCCCGTCTGCTGTATGCCACTAAACAATTTCAGAATAACCTGGAAGATTCTCAATTGGTAAACCCTCTAAATATTTGAGGTTTTCACTTTTTGGAATACATATGTTAGATTTATTCAGCAGCAAATCAAGATAAAATATAAGAATGTGCGTCATTGCGGTTAGATTGGTAGATGCAGTATATCATGCTTTCCAGTAACTGAAAATACAATGACTTTGTTAGAATGACTAGTAACATCACTATGAGAAGATGAACCTGCTGCTGTACGGATTTGTGTCTATAAAGTATCAATAACAATTGCCTACAATGCCCAAAAATCAATTACTGATCTTTCCCTTTACATATTGGTAAAGACGCTGTCTTGTATCCATAGGCGAGAGAGGTATAAATGTTTGATAGTATGGAGGCAATGTAGTAAGGCTTATTTAAACGAAGCATTCTGAAACTACCTTCCTTTGTTTTTATTTACATTCTTAGTTGCTGCTTCTGTTTTTCCATGCTTGATTTCCTTTATTAAAAGAAAATATCCAATGGCAATGTGTGGGGGGAGAATATTTGAAGAATGCCCCTGTGAATAGAAATAAAAGTAAATCATTAACTTTTGTATTCTATCTCAGAAGAGTAAATGGCAAATTAAAGAATAAAAAGGAAAGGCTATTAAAAGGGTTGGTTATTTCCATTACAAGCTTTGCAGTTGCTCTTCAGGAAGCACGTGTATAGCATCTTTATATCTTCCTTGCATTCATAATGACAAGTCATATATTGTATGGATTTGTATGCAGCACACTACAGTTTTACTTGACGAAATTAGTAAATGCAGCAGTCATTAAAAAGGATTTACCCAATTTCCTCCATAATATCTCGCATTCCTCTCTCTGCCCTCAGGATACAGTTGTTTTTTGTTGAGCGCTCTGTTAAAGAAAAACAAAAGAAACTTCGTTTTAGGCATAGTAATTCCTGCTTATGTTTGACAGAGATGCACATCATTGCACCAATAGGTTCATCTTCATTTAATCCCCATATAACTGAACAATGCAGTATCTTAATATGTACTCTTCTTAGCTGTTTTGGACAGGTGATTGCTCTTTTGTCGAACCATGATTTCAGTGTGTAGTTAAGCATCCTTTTTATAACTGACATGAGGTATTCCCAAAGGAACTAGGGTTTTCTTCCAGGTGGTGCAAGGTGAGAGCCCAAACAGTTATTCATTGCAGGCTATGCCAAACTAAGCTACGCATGAAAATAGTAAATACATACATTATTATTACACATTGATATAACTAACACAAGCCTTATATTCAAATAAAACTTTGCAACATAATATAATGTTACTGATCCTAATATACCGCCTGGCCAAAAAAAGTCACCACTTGAATTTAAATCAGCAGCTTCTTAAAAGCTTAAAAGCCAAGGATAGGATCTTTATTAAAGCTTAGCAACTTTATGCAGCGATAAGGTGAAGTCAGCTGAATACCTGAATCTACTGAATGGCCAGGTTATCCCATCAATGGGTTTTTTCCTTACCTAAAGGCATGGACATATTCCGGGATGATAATACCAAGATTCATATGGCTCCAACTGCTAAAGAGTGGTTTAGGGAGCAAGGAATCATTTTCACACGTGAATTTGGTAGCACAGACCTATTTTGACCTATTGAAAATCTTTGAGATTTCATGAAGAAGACTTTACAGAGTGGTTCAGCTTACCTATCATTTATAGAAGATCTTGACAAGAAATTAATGCAAATCTGGATGAAGTTTTTTTTTTAGATGCAGCATAAGCACATGTCATCAATGCATTAACGAATGTGCACCACAAAGTTAAAAGTGGCAAACAAAATATTAAACTGCGACATTTTTTTAGCCAGGCAGTACTTGTTCATATGTTAAAATATATATATTTTCTGACCAGTAGGGGGTGCGATTTTGCTACGGATAAAATCGCCCATGGGTGCAACTGCCGCATGATAACCAGCCAAACACGAGATCAGCGTTCCAGGAACTGAAAGTCTAGGATATCATTTAGCGGGTTAACCCAATCCGAAATCCGTCAGTTTATCCAGAATTTGTTTGATGGGCTGCGGCTTAAAACACCCAGAGGACAGCGCTATTGGTTCGATTTCACATCGTACGTGGTCGACGTACGATGGCGCCCCAGAGTTACGAAGGAGGAAACTAGAGGTCTTTGCGGCGCGTTGTGGAATGAAGTTCTGTCACAGAACCCAGTTCTATGCGAAATGCCAGTTTTAGATCACTAGTATTAAGTATTATTTTAGTGCCGCTTAATTCTCAAACCATAGACCTATATGTTCCAGAAAGTTAAATATCGTAAGGGTATAACATAACTGTTACGCAAGTACGCGTTCGCGGTATTAAGGTTAAAATGCACGGTTCTTGTCATGACAACATTTATGTAATTTACTCTGGTGTGACACTGACATCTTCAGACTCACCTTCACGCAAGAAATCCTACGGCAAATCGCTATTATTCCATTATAAACCTAAAATTAGCTCCATCAAAAGCGTTGGTGATAGTTTGCAAACCCCACAGACTATTTTTTTTACAAGGTAATGAAACCGTTACATACATGTAAATGAATGTACAGACTTGTCCCGAATTGAAAATCTCAGTCTATCCAGCTGACTAAAGTTGCAACCTGCTGTTATGACAAGAAATTTTACCTTTATAGGCCTACTGCGAATGCGTAGCCTACTTGCGTATCAGTTATGTCAATCGCTAGTTTTTGTAATTAACACATCCGAAAAATATAGGTCTTGCTATTTTAATTATTGCCTCCGGTAGATCCGGGGGCCTTGGAGTGTTTCAGCCTTGGCACCCCCATATCACCCCCAATGCATATACAGGCTATTATTTCAGCATCTGTATGAAAAAGTCACCGCACATGTAGTTAATGGATAAAAGCAATAAAGTTCCCATGGTTAACAATAAAGTAGGCCTGTAACTTAATATTTTGCAAGATGTACAACTTTTCAAATTGCGAGCAGGAATGTGATGTGATGCATCAGTAATTTATTGTTCTTATTCAATACGTTGTCTTCTTATAAATAGGTTTACAACGATTCTGTACACCCCCCTGGTTTAATCCAGTCGATGGTTATACCGCATTGTGTAATGCTCAAATAACCTGTTCTGTCACGTGAAGTCAAATGATAAACCATTCTCCATCATCTTAATCCGTATCCTATTCTGTATGTCCACTTGAGACAGTTCGGAGAACGAATAAATCACACGAGGTCATCAGTAACTAAAAACCATTTATTGCATGAATAAATGTGAACCTTTAAACATACAATTTAAAACGGATTTTTTTTTTTTAATTCTTTATAATGATTCAGAATATTTTGTAAGATTAGTTTGTTTCAATTCCTGTTGCACTTTTAAAACAAAATCAAAACAACTATTGTTAACCTGTTTCTGAATTATTTTCATTAATTTCAATAACATTTCATATGATGTTTATCTTTTGGTCTTTGGTTTGTTCTTGCAAGTGCAACTTGTCCCATAAAGTCTGAGGTTCAGGATAACCCCTAGACTAGTGGATTTGAAGGTGTACACACACACAGACACACAAATTCATCTGATCTTTAGACAGATCCATTTGGACTACAGGAAGGAAGAGTATTTAGAGGAAGCCTAGAAAAAAAAAAAACGAGGACAACCTGCAGTCGGCACAGAGAAAGCTGAAGCCAAGTTTAATCCCTTGCCCGTGAAGGAGTGCCCAGTGAAGCATTCCTTTAAATAAAATATTTACAACTCAGTATCACGAAGCCCGTCTACGTGACATGGTAGCCTGTTAGGGCATGGAGGTGTGTGTGTGTTAGGGAAGCTAAGAGTTATGTTGCCAGGTGTTTTCAACTCCTGCCAGGGTCACCTATGGAAAACAGGTCTTGGCAGAGGTGGTACCTGAAACCTATGACATATACCAGGCCTTAGGGTTACAGTCTCGTGTCAACAGCAGATAATTACAGTGCACTATTTTAAACTGTGGAAGAAGGCAATGATAAGGCACTTCTATATCTTACTAAGAAAACCTTATGGACAGGCACACTAGAATGAATAATGACATAATGTTTATAAGTGGGTCTTTCAGGTCAGAAAGCACTTATTATGCAAATTTGATGGAGCTAAGCATTCTACTGAGTGCAGAGGGTGTTTATGACATACTTGAATCAAAGGTTTTTGGTTGTTCAAAAGCTGATGTTGCCATGCCAGCAAATAAAATTCAAAAGAGAAGTTGTAAAGAATCAGTACTGCAACATTGTGTGGATCATAAGCTATGGAAAGCTGGATATGGTAACGATGGACATAGATCACTTGCAAATTGAGATCTCTGCAAAATTAATGAGCTGGACTATGGACTATGGACTTTCAGTCAGGCAAACACCATTTGCAACTCAGGAAATGGACTGCAAAGAAGTTATGTGGCTTCAATAGTTATGAGGGACGATGGAGAGACTGTAAGCGATCCCACTGCTGTCTGTGACCAACTGATATCATGGTTATATAGGCTTAAACAAATGGGATATGCAAAGAAAATATGTTTATTCTGAATTGAGAATGAAATGCCAAAGTCAGAAAGGAGGAGGTGGGAAACACTGTTGGCCAGTATTTACTTAGTTAATCAGAAGAATCTAAGTTGGCAAGTAAATAACTATTTTCAGTGAATCCACCTCTTTCTTGTCAATATATTCTTCTAACAACAATAGTGTCATCTTAATACGTGGACATTAGCTGATAGAGGTCAGAAAAATTAAATAGACCACATAATCTGTGCCAAATGATGGAATTTAAATAGCAAAGACTAGATTAGAAACAGATAAAGATCTATTATGTGCAAGCTGCAGGTGAAACTGAACAACCTCAGAAAACATCCAAACACAACACTCCCTCAAGCATGTTTTCTTGTCCAAAACAATAAATATATACCCCAACCAGAAACCTTGGAACAACACCCTCCGTAACACAATACAAGCAGCCAAGTGCGGGTACTGTGGCAAGGTGAAACTGCAATTTAATGGAAACACCTGAAGCATGAGGATGGGACAACACTGCCCCCCAGAGAGACTGCATGCTGCTGATGATGTCGCTATGCTTTCTGTGTCCGTGGTCAATGTGTGCTAGACCGTCATGTGAGTAAATCCCTCCCAGGCTGCTGGCCCAGATGGCATCACCAGGCGTGTCCTTGGAGCATGTGTCAGTGTTCATGGAGATCCACTCCCACACCCTGTCTGTTGTCCCTGCCTGCTTCAAGACATCCATTAGTCCTTCTACCAATGACGACCAGGATAACCTACCTAAATGACTATAGTGTCCCATTGCCCTTACTCCTATTGTCAGTAAGTGCTTTGAGAAACTGGTCAGCGACATCATAGCCCTCCCTGCCTGCCTCACTGGACCTGTTACTGTTTGCTTATTATCAAAATAGATCCACTGACAATGCAATAGCCCTGCCTCTGCACACTGCCCTCTCCCATCTGAAAAGGAGGGACATGTACACAATATAGATACAAATATTGGGACCTCTGGCCATTACCCCTACAGGAACTTTATGACATCCCATTCTACTTACATTGGCATAAATATGGAGTTGGTCCCCCCTTGACAGCTGTAACAGCTGCTACTCTTCTGGGGAGGCTTTCCACAAGATTTTGGAGTGTGTCTTTGGGAATTTTTGCCCATTCATCTAGAAGAGCGTTTGTGAGGTCAGACACTGTTGTTGGACATGGAGCCCTGGCTCGCAATCTCTGTTCTAGTTAATCTCACAGGTGTTTGATGGGGTTGAGATCTGGGCTCTGTGTAGGCCAGTCAAGTTCTTCCATGCCAAACTCACCAAATTATGTCTTTACATACCTTGCTTTGTGCGCTTGGGCCTTCCCAAAACTGTTCCCACAACACTGGAATCACAGAATTTTCCAAAATGTCTTGGTAAGGTGAAGCATTAAGAATTCCCTTCACTGGAATGTATGGGCCTAGCACAACTGTAAAACATCCCCATACCATTATCCCTCCTCCACCAAATTTTACAGTTGGCACAATGCAGTTAGACAGGTACCTTTTTTTCTGGTGTTCTCCAAACCTAGACTCCTCCATCAGACTGCCAGAAAGAAGCGTGATTCATCACTCCACAGAACACATTTGCACTACTCCAGAGTCCAGTGGTGGTGTGCTTTACACCACTGCATCGGCATTGCGCTTGATGATGTGAGGTTTGCTTGCAGCTGCTTGGCCATGGAAGCCCATTTGTGTCACTTTATGTGGTCTGTCAATTTATGTGGTCTGTCACTTTTTGGCTGAGATCCTAAATGCCTGTGACCATGGAGTATCTATCAGAGAAGAATTTTCACAAAATGACTTATTGCAAAGGTGACATCCTATGACAGTATCACGAACACTTCAGAACGACCCATTCTTTCACAAATGTTTGTAAACCTGCCTGCATGGCTTAGTGCTTGATTTTATACACTAGTGACAATGGATCTAAATGAAACACCTGAATTCAGTGATTAAAAGGTGTATCCCAATACTTGTGTCTGTATAGTGTATATGATAGTACTGTTTGTGGACTGCAGTTCAGCAAGCAACCCCACTGATCTTTTCAAACTCAACAGGAAGTTCAGAGCCCTCAGCCTGTACAATTCTCTGTGCAGCAGTATCCTGGGCTTCCTGTCAGATCAGCATGAACCTCAACACGGGAGCCCCCCTGTACACCCATAACTGCGTGGTCACTAACAGCTCCAACGTCATTGTGAAGTTTGTGGACAACATGACGTGGTGGGTCTCATGTCCAATGTACGGAGAGGTAGAGTGCTGACATACGGGTGCCAGGAAAACTGCCTCGCCCTCAACATCGCCAAGACCAAGTAGCTGACAGTGGACTTTAGAAAGTAAGGAGGAGTACACATTCCCATCTCCATCAACGGGGTCACATGGAAGGAGTTCTTTGGTGTGCACATCACAGAAGACCTCACGTAGACATTGCATACCACTGAGGGAGTGAGGAAGGCATAACAGTGCCTCATATACCTCAGTAGGATGAAGAGCTTTGGCAGAGCTAAGCCCCCAAATCCTCAGCAAGTTCTATTGATGAACCACTGAAAGCCTCCTATCCACATGCATCACTGCCTGGTATGGGAAGTGCACTGCCCTCAGTCACAAAGCACTGCAGAGGATGGTGTGGACTGCTGAACAGATCACTGGAGGTTACCATCACCAGTGCAGGCCATCTACACAAGGTAGTGATGGACAAAAGGCATTAAAACCAACAGGGAGCCCAATCACCCACTCTACAAGGTGCTAGTGTCAGACAGAGAGGACCAACTGCTGGACCAGCAGGCTCCAGGGCAGATTCATCCACCAGGTGACCAGGATGCTGAACTTCAACTAGTAACAGTCACCCTCTAGGACACTAACACCATTCCCCATTGCACTACTAGAAATCCTTTTGATGTACTAAACTGTTGTTATTTGCACCTACAGTCTGTGTAAAGTATTCATTGTATACTGTATTTTGTGTATATGTATAGTATATATTTCGTTCTGTGTACAGGTTGAATTTATTTAGTGTATCACACTGATGATGGGGAACTCTGGACCCAAGATTTATACTCACTAGTTCACTGGATCTAGTGATGAGACAATAAATGTGATTTGATTTTATTGGACAAGGCCACCTAACATCCAAAAAATGATCTAGAGAATATACACATTGTCTTTGAAAAAGGAATAACAGATCTTTAAAAACAGAAGAAGGCACAGAGGAATCATGGGCAGGCAAGGTTCAAAAACAAAAGGGTCTTTATTGGGGTTATTGGGGCTTACAAGTACACTGAAAACAAAGACGACCACACCGTGTTCGGAACCGAGGAGACAAGGAAGCCAAAGAACATGCAAGCAGTGCAACAACATTAATGATAGAACTGGGGTTTGCTGGACAGGGAGGCACTTACATATAGGAGTAACAAGGGAAGATAATGAGAGGCAGGTGGAGTGCATCGCATGAGGGCTGGAGCAAGAGGTAAGATAAATGAGCCATAGGCGTGAGGAAACATGAGGATCAGGCAGGACATGACATTTACAATAAGACTACCCTTTAAAGGGTTTATAAATAGTTTATAATCAGGTTATTAATTTGGTTGTCACACTTTGTAAATCATTAATAGACAAGAATAAACAAGTGATAAGTTTTTTTTACATTGTCACCATTTATGTGACAAAAGGGAGCCTTATTATAAAGTAGTACTGAAATTGTGAAGAAAAGCCAAAATCAGGAATTATTTGTCTCTTAAATATGCGGAATTGATTTAGACGGTTTTTGTCTGCTTGAAACAGTGACAGCAATAGATCCTGCAGTCAAAAAGTATGTCATAGACTGGTGCTGAGCAGAACTGCCTTGATGGACCAGCAAAAAAAGTCAAAAAAAGAATTGATCCGAATATGGTATTTTTTTGTGATTATGGATATGAGAGGTGGATAATGAAGAAACCAGGTGCCACAACTGCTTGAAGCAGAATCCTCATGACTGCAGTTAAAGCCACACACCTGGATTCTTGATGCACAAATGACCCAAGACTAAACTTGTCTTATTTTGAGAATATTATGTACATGCATTGGAAGATGCTATAATACCTCTGACAATTTTAAGACGAGGGAGTATGTATAACCAGAAACAAAATGGATACAAAGTATAGAAATACACTAACGCCAACAGCCATATCGTATCATCAAGTTCAGCGCCCAATTCCCCCGTGAACCTGTACTTGACAAACGGTTGGAAGTTAAATTGCTCCGTAATTCGCGCATAATTTATCTAAGACACCAGTAAAAACTCTATTGTCAATAATGCAGTTGTCTTTGGAGTATTTAAACCATATTAATGCTCCAGGGGTCACGATAAACCTTTCCATTGTGTAAAATTCACAAAAAATGTCCTCAAAAAATGAATGGCAGGTATTATACCAAGTTTCGACACAGAACGTGCCAATTTCTTTAAGCTTCTGCGCGTTAGTGCAGGATAGGGCACGTTAATCATGGATTTATGCAGTGGGTAAATATATCTGTCCCAGAACACGCGATCTAAAGAGAAAACGTACACCAGATTTAGAGACTTTCTGTCACAACACTCTTATTATAATGCGTTGTGTCAGATCGGACATCACGTAAAAAGCTGCCCCCACAGCTCAGGTAGAACGGCGTGCTCGCTCCTCCCACAGATATAAGACGCGGGGCAGAGCAGTCAGCCGTGCGTGGGAGAGGCCGAGAAATGACAGCTCGTGGCGGCTAAGGAACAGGATCTGCCGGTTGTAGGTGATCAGTTCGTACGCTGCCCGCCTCGCCGACGACTTCCGACCAGGTAAAGTACAGTCTCCGGTCTGGGGAGGACCAGCACTTCTAAGGTCTCCTTTTACCCTTCAGAGCATGATCCAGTTCTGTTTTTATTCAGAGCATTTATTATATATATTTACTTTAAGAAACTTCCGAATTAGATTCGGTCTTGATAGTGCATGTGTAAATCGTTATTATAGTGTAATTGAAATTGATTACGTTTGTATTTTCTGCTTTACGGAGTCGATTGTTAGAGTCCATCTGGTTTTGATTAATTAATCATCTTTAAAAAATAATAAATCAGACGTAATTTTGGAATAAACGGTTTCTCTACTTTGGCATGCCTTGTCTAGCTGAGATAAAACAAAGTCTCCTAGCTGACTTTCATCCAAGTATTATTTTCTAAACGTCAATACTTCCTTGACGGTGACTGTATATTCAGTGGAAATTAGCTAAAGTTTAACTGATCATTCAAGAACTGCTTTCTTTGTGTCCTGCATGTTTCTACTCTAAATACTTAGTAATAGGGTAAAAGGGTAATACGGTAAGAGGGTAATAGTTCTGAATGAATAGCTAGGTTTAGATGAACCCATATTTTTCCTTAGGTGTTAAACTAGGGAACACAGTCTTTAGCAAACATTTCACTCTGTCTTTTCTATTATTGTAATATTTATTCCATTTCCAATGTAAAAATGAATTTAAATGCTGATACTTGATACAAAAAAGATTTCAAAGTGTCACAACACCAACCCCACTATAGCAGATAACAGGGGTTAGAATTTCTGTTTATTTGCTTCTATTTTATGCCTGCTATTCATGCTTGCTTGAGATTTTGTATCTTATCTACAAAATCCTCTAAATCAGGTTTTAGCTTACACTGCTAAACAAAGGACCAGCACAGGGGATATGGGATGTGTCCAGATAATACAAGTTGTCCGGGGTAACATTAAAACACTGCAAACTTTGTTTTGGTTTCAGTTTAATGACTTACTTATTCTGTTTAACTTTAGTGAACGTTAAACATTTAGTCGTAGGTTTGCTATTTTAAGGTTATGTTTTTATTTTTTTAATGATTATTATTTTCTTACTTATTAAACCAAAATCACTTGGACATTATTTCAGCTGGAAAATTTTTCATGAGTAAGTAGTGATTAAGTTTTATGGAGCTGTTTATTTTTTAATTCGTGTACTGATTTCTAATTCCCAAGTTGCTTGGAGTGCAAGTCTGAGGTTTGGTCTTTACTCTTTATATGTGCCTGTTGCATATGAGGAGGACAGGAAGGGGGCAGTAAGTTTTAGCAGGATGTGTCCTGGGGGTCAGTCGGGGGTGGGGGCGGGGGGCATCGTGCCACTCTATCTCAGTTTGACTACTGAACTGCTTTGTGTCTGAATACAAAGAACAGGTTCCTGGCAGTTCTCCAAACTCCAGTGAGCTCATTGCCTGCCCTGCTGACAAAACCCAGGAGAGGTTTTCACTAACGACCTCCCCCAGCCCCCAACTATGAAGAAACCACCTGTTCATATGTTCATGAGTGTAAATAGTGGATCACATTACAAACATCAAGAAAATCATGGATCTTTACATGATTCCGGGTTTTTCTTAGGAACTTTGACTTTGGCTCTGGATTTTGGATTCTGTCTGGTATCTGTCTTCCCAGAGGGGATACCTGAGATTAGATCAGGCAGACTTAAACAAGCACCAGAAAACGCTCAGGGTGGCTTCAAGGGGGGAGGAGAGGAGGTGCGGGGGAGCCCTGCGAAGGGTGAGGAGGCAGGGCACAGCACGGAGGTGAAGTGAGGACACAGATGTGAAGTGATACTGAGCCGGTCGGATGGGAACTCCTCTGTTCACGCATGCTCACGGGACAGTCGGACTAACAGCAGGTCCCGTCATGTCAAAGCGGAAATTAAAAATAGACATGCCTTGGACTGGCAGTCTGCACAGAGAAACGGGCGGAAAACAGGCATCTTCTTGGGTTGCTGATTTTGGATCACATTTAGCAGAGGTGAGACGCCAGGCGCGTGTTGTTTGGGAGCTGTAGCCCAGCCAGAGCATGCTAGCTGATCTCTTTATTTATTTCAGTATCTGCCGATGATGAAAAGCCTCGGATAATGTCGGCCGCACATGTTTCTTTGTGCATTAGTCCTCCTTGTGCAACATGGAGTTCAAAAACAAAACAGTTAAATGATGAGTTGAAAAAAAAACATACAAGTTACTCCAAGCCTATCACACATTTGCATTTTACTAATACCAGAGGTGCATGCTGCCGAGAAGACAATGCAAAATTTAATTAGCAGCCGCAAATGATGTCTTATTGATAGATCTGGGAATTTATAGTTACTTTATTGTGACACTCAGGAGGGACAAGATCTTACACAGTTGGTCAGTATGCTTGGAAAACGGCACTTCTGCACACGGCCTTGGAAGCAGAGACTGGTCGCTGAACGTCCCGCGCCATGCTCTCATTGTTCCTCCCAGCATCCTCGGAGATGGAAATTAAGAGACCTGTGGTTGTTTGCCCCACTAATGGTGGGGCCCACCAGGCGATCTCCACCTGCTTCAGTGACCTCCGACCCCCCGCCAGGTGTGTCAGCGTTGCTGAGTGACTGTGACGGCACGCCCTGCCGGGGCACGCTCGTACATGCAGGCGCCAAGTCGTCCGGGGTCGTCGAACAAAGGAGCGTTTTGTGCGGCGTCTGACGGCGAGCGGCTCGCTCCGCCTCCTGGCCCGCGTCGTTTGTGTCTGTGCCAGAGAGAGTGACCCGCTGGCATGCTGGAGCTAGACCTGGCTTCATTTATTCTCTACTTGATTTTGGAGAATGGCAGGTAAATGCCGACATGGAGTATGTTTAAGGAATAAACGAGAAACCAAAATTTAACCCCCGTATCAAGTGGATTTTTTTTTTACATCTCAGGAGAAGATTATCATGGTTTTGTGCATTGCATTGATCGTGAACAAACTGTGAAATGGTAGACAGGTCCAGGCATGCCCCAGAAAAAGCTGCATTGGGTCTAATCCCATGCAAGCCCAAGGATAACCCTCACAGACCCAGCGGACCCTGCGCAAACCCAGGCTCTGCCATGGTGGCTGTAACGCGAAACACCTGTTCCGTCTTTCATTGCAGTCAGTGAAAGAAAAAAGCGGAGTAAGTTTTCCCCTTGAGATAACAGCACAGGCTGAGCTGGTCGGTGTGGGCTCTGGCCGTATCACGTTTCCTCTAATGGAAGCCTTAGAAAACAGCCATTTACACACTGGCTCTCCACGTGTCAGTGTGTTTTTTTTTTTTATTATTATTTTCTACGTGTTGTTGTGTTTTTAGATTCTGCACAGTCCCGCTTCCTGGTTCACGGAGAAGACAACCAGTTAGGAGGGAGAGGCGCACCCGGGGAATTGGCCGTGATTCACTGCAGGTCGCTGCAGCCCGTCAGGCACTCTCACAAGTTGCGGCTGGCCGACGGGCCGCTGCGTGTCAGCTGAAGGTGGGCCCCGCTTTGCCCCCGAAGGCCGCTGCTGCATTAAGGGGCCGCACTTCCTCCCGAAAGTACCAGTGCCAAAGTACGCCCGAATATAGATAAGCTGCCCCTCAGGTTCCGAGGAGGTAGCGTAGGGTATGATGTGTTTATGCACATGCACGAACACTCTTCATGCCTGGTTGAAAAACTGGTTGTCTTGTTTTTGTTGCTTCAGTTGCTGCGTGCATGTCATTGTCCTAAGCCCTGTCCTGGGCCGCACCTTCTGCCTCTTCCTGTAAATAGGATGTGTGGGGAAATACCACCTGCAGTCATGTATGTATTAGTAATATGTATTAACGGGTCATGGTCCCGTAGGGTGCTTAGGCTGGCTGAGGTCATGGAGCAGTCAGGCTGCTGTGGTTTTGGGGAAATGACAAAGCTTGAATCGCTCTGTGGCTCCCAGTTTCGGGCGAATGCCGTACTCTTTAGCAGCCACCACCAATTTCCATATCTGTTTTTGTTGTCAGCCAACATTTTCTTTCACCTGTGCATGTTTTTGCTTTGTCCCACTATTGATATCCTTCCATTAAGTTTAACACAGAATTTTTTTCTGCTGGAGTTTGGGGGGGGGGGCAGTACTGTGTAAAGTTAAGCTTGAGGAGCAGATGCTTACATTGGCAGAAGACCACTGTTTTTCTACATGTATAAGTCACGGGACATCGACATGTGTGCTTCCCATGGGTCCCCTGTCACTGTTCTGGCATGTCTGGTTTTTTTTGCTACCTCTATGTGTATGGTTAGTGAAATGGACATTGTATAACTCTACTAATAATACACAAATCTTTATGTTCTAGAGAATTCCATGGAGGTGGAAGGGTCATGGAGAGAAGTCTTTAAGGGGGCAGACAGTGCCAAGAACACCTGCACAGATGTTCAGAATAACCCCAGTATTAGGACCTCAGCTGTGGAAACTTCAGCCTTGTGCCGCTCCCTGCCAGTCAGCATCCATCAGAACAGGTACTTTGACTCACTGGGTCATGGGTTAACTAGCTCAACTACTCTGTATTATGTGAGAACAGCTTGGTCAAGTCAAATGGGTAGCTGGATGCAAATTAATATCAGCGCAGGTCTCAGTGCAGTTCAGCTCTTAATGTTTCGGCACGAGGCCTGGGTGCCGTGCAGGAAGCTTTTGCCCCGAGCATAACAGCGGCACACCCCCTCACCACCGGCACCCGGCAACTTCCAGGCACCTGACAGATTTATGGAAGCACTTATGCGGAGTCTGCCTCCCGTTGACAGCCAGCTGGCGGTAGAGCTCTGGTTCTGAGCTGCAAAGTATGTGGAGGAGAGACTGAAAGTGTCAGAAGTGCTGTGCTGCATCTATCCATACAGCCATCTTCCATTTATCTGGTACAAGGTCATGGTGAAAAATCTAACAACTCAGGAAATGACTGGACCAGTCCCATGTTAGAAATTTTATTAATATGTCCATTTATCTTCCAAACACTTAGCCAGTACAGGTTAAATGGGGGAGGAGTTGAGCCTGTCCCAGAAACACAGGGTACAAGGCAGTGGTCACTCTGGATAAATTTACCAGTTTAGTTTTAGTATATAGTATTGTTTTACGTTTTCATCTTTCAGATCCAAAGAAGGAGAGTCACCTGCTTCGTCAGTGCCCTCAATACCCAATCCCTTCCCAGAGCTCTGTAGTCCCTCCCACTCACCGGTTCTGATTGGCTCTCCTCTTGGACAGGGCAGCTCTCCTGCAGCTGGCACACATGTGAGTGAAACTGGGCGTCGGTGCCAGGGGGTGCTGGACAAGGCGATGTTCATGTGATGTCCCTGTCACTCACCTTGCAGCACTCTTGCGTCAGACACAATGATTTCTGCGGCAAACTTTTAATTTGTAAAAACCCTGCAGCCTAGATCATTTTAATATGAAGACCTACTACAGCGTTCTGTCACACTAATCATTACAGTGAAATTATAAACATCATCCATCCATCAATCCATCCATCCATCTTCAATAATAGTTTATCCAGAACAGGGTCATGGTCACTGAATCCTATCCCAGGAAGCACTATGCACAAAGCGAGAGACATCCTGAACAGGACATTGTTCATTTTATGATATTTTCTAAATATGTGGGTATTCAACTGCCTGAATATAATGACAAATAACCAATTCTTTAGTAATCAGCATAGCTACAAACATAGTGTGACATAATGCAGCGGTTCTCGGTGGGTCTATACTCAGAACCCACATTATTCCATGGTCAGTAAGTTTATGACTCAAACACACCAGAAGTAAAAGACATGAAGTTAGTGACCTGGAGATTGAGGGTGGCGATATTTTTTTAACCAGGCTCTCTGCAACCCACTGAAAATGACCCAGTTTTTGGTCGCGACCCACCAGTTGAAACAATGATGTGGTGCACCTTTAAGACTAATGAACCGCCTGCGTGTCATTCGGGTGACTCAAGAATGCAGAAGCAGGTAATAAGTGGTTAATTTGGTGTGAAACAGTTTTGCAATACGTGCAGTTCCATAAATGCCCCAATCGGCTATGTTTGTTTTGCCGGGTTTGGTTTGGTCTGGTCTGAATAGAGGCAGCCGTGCTGAGTGCTGAGGCGTGACTGCTGTTGCAGTCTTACTGGTATGTGGTAGCGTGTCGTTTACACGGTGGCTGGCAGAGCCGCTCGCAGATGCTGTCATCTCGCAGACTGATGCCAGAAGCCCGTCTGTAATTCGGCGCCTCAGGGGACAAGCCGTCACTGGGGGCAGCAGTGTGGCAGAAGGGCAGAGTGCTGTCCTGGGGCATGGCAGATGTTACCTGATGTGCCCGGCCTGCGGGGCAACTGAGGCCGCCGGGGCCGTGTGCATGCTCACACACACATATGTGCCCGCAGAGACGGGGCCTCGCAAGGGCACTGCAGAGGCGACAGCTCAACAGCGCCTGACGAGGGCAGTGCGACTTAGCGCGGAAAGAATGCTTCTGATGTTACACAAATTTACACAACAGGATGAAAACGACAGAAAAACAAGGAACGCAAAACAGAAGTATACTGTGCTACAGGTCCAGGTGTTGACTGGACCAGTCCTGTGTGAGATGCTTTATTTATTTGTTCATCTATGTTCCAAATACTTATCCACTATGGGGTAGTGTGGGGAAATCTCCCAGGAAAACAGGTTATGCAGTAGGGGGCATCCTTTTCAGCATACCAGTCTATCAGAGGTTACATATTCTCACACATAACACACATGCTTTATCCATTCAGAGACACCAGTTCAAACATATGTGTTTTGGACCGTGGGAAGAACATGCAATCTGCTTATGCAGAAAGCCAAGACTGGACCTAGCTTCATACATGTGTAATGTGCCTTAAATAGAGAACTAAACAGACTGTAAAGTGTGTGAAGAGTAGCTTAACCTTGAGGTATTCCACACATAGAGAAGTAAACATATCAGTGGCAAAGAGCAAAAGTCAGTGTTTTCCCAGTGAAGTCACATGGCATTGGTACAGAAAATCTTACGCTTTAACACACAGCATCTTTTCATGCAGGATTCCACCTAAGAGGCGACTCAACGATCTGCTCCACTCACACAGCCACCATCACCATGCTGCACATTGCAAATCAATCGTCATTGTTCTGCAGTGTGGCGGACACTGAGATTAGAATTGGGCAAAATCCGCAGTCACGCGTGATCTGGCCAACGGCCAGGTTAATACAGGGATGCTACTTTGAGTGTCAGGCACAAAAACATATGTTAAATAACTGCCAGCTCGAGCTGGAATCTCAAAGCATCTCCTTCTAACTGCAAGTTCAAAGTTTCGTGAAATCTGTAACCTGTTAATTCAGGCAAAGAAAAGCAGTTGACAAGGGGGGATGATGCTTCAGTGTGTGTGACGCGACGCCGAAAAATTCCCCGCATCCCGCATGCTTGAAGCCAAACCTTTTGTAGTCTTGGGATATGGGACAAACTGAAAGTGACATGTCCTCGGAAGACATTTTTCTGACATTTTGCGTTGGTGTGTGGCTGGTTAACCTGAAGAGGAGTTATCTGCCGCTTTCATGGTGACACACCTATGTTCAAAACATAACACACAGTGACAGAATCAATGGTGGTAGTTTTAAAGAGCAGTTGTTTGTAAATAATCACGCGTATCTATAATCCTATAAAGATTAAGGGCAACTTTACACATTGTTCAAAACAGGCAGCATGCAGAAATGGTACACAGTGCAAACAAGTAAACAGGGTGCAAACAGATTAATTATGCAGTAGGAATGCAGAATATCAACAATCACAGCTGTAAACCCTTCTCATGAAGTTCCTATTTTTTACAAATTTTAAAAATCCTTTCTGGTATTTTATTTTATGTTTTTTACATCACTGGCACGGCTAGCTATCTTAAACTTCCGAAATGCTCTCCCTTTAAACGACATTTGTTTGTATGACGTTGCTCTGCTACTCAGATGAAACCAAAAGTTTTTCTCTCTTTTCACTAAGTTGAACTTTACATAGCAATAAAAGAGACAAAAGGACACTAAGTGGAAGGGGATCACAGTGTTGAATGTAAAATGCACCCTACCCTGGAACATTGCACAATCCCTGCATGCTGTCATGAATGGGAGCCATATAATATGCCACTGTCATCCTTCCTGCCCCAGGCTGTCTGGGCCTGGTGATTGGCAGATGACATATCCAGGTCAGACTGGTCGTTATAGCTGTCCCATGGGATACTGAGAGGCAGGATGACACAGCAGTGAGCGAGCCCTGTCATTCTCATTCACTGTCTCAGATACCACCTATTGGCACATCAGCAGCCCAGTATGAAGAATATATTGATACAGTGATATTTCTCCGGAGATGTTGTTTCTTTTATTCTCCATTTAGCGGGTTTTCTAGAGTACATTTCGACCTTACTAATGGAGTGCATGGGGCTCAAAGCACTTACTTGCTGACTTCAGAAGAATCCGGTGGCAGTTTCTGTACCACAAGACTGATGGACAGCTGCTGTGATTACCATCTCTGTAGCTCTGTTTAGGCTTTGAATGGCTGTCTGCTCTTGGATTGGGCCAGCGGTGTCGGCCACCTTGGAAAATGCTAGTGTTTGACAAGCCGTATCTTAGGTATCGTGCATTGACCTTCATGCTGCTTATGGTAGTGCCATATTGGAGCCAGTCTACCTGGTGGTGAGTATGCCTTGCTGGCGGTCACTTGAGCTGGGGGTTCTCTGGGTCTTCGGGTCTTCTAGTCCTTAGAGAGAGGTCACAGTATGGGAAGCTTGGGTACTCCAGGAATGCCAGTCTGACTGTGTCTCCTGAGACCACGCCATTCTCCAGTTCTCATGGACCTCTGCGGTCCTGATTTCAAGAAAGCAAGTGTTAATCTCAGTCTTCTACTTCTCTGAAAGCCTCTGAAACCATGGGGTTTCCATGCCACATCCTCCCCAGTCTTAGCCTAATGTACTATGCTGCTTTCTCCACCCTACTTTTAGCACCTTTATGCTGCTACATTCCTGTAAGCAAAGAGACACACATGTAGGCTCCTGCCACATAAAGAGATTCTGTTTTTACACCATCTGTAGAGAAGAGATAGAAGAACGGTCATCATTGTAAGTACCTGGTGCAAACCCCCCCCTCCCCCAGCCAATTAATAGACGGGAAAGGAAATCAGTTACAAACAGAAATAGCCACAAATGATCCTCGGTGAGACAAGGCTAGTGGCTGATTCTCTTCACGAGGGCAGAGATGGTTCTCTTGAGGTTAAATCAGCAGCTCTTGCTGGGAAATATTCCATCTTCCCAGAACAAGGGCAAAAATCTGAAACACAGAAAAGCCTTGGGCTAAAAGGCTACATGCCTGTAACAGGCCATGACACTAACAGCTCCAGAGGACCCATTCAGAAGGAATGATGCCAGGCCAGGTCCATAGGGCAAAGTGCCCTTTAGATGTGCATTCACATGATTATTGCATCTGAGACCACATAACCTGTGCTTTGTTGAGGTAAAAAACACTCGAGACAATAATGCTTTACCTACTTGAGTGCTGTTGCTCCAGCACTCTAACCTGTTCAATCCCCTTGTACAAAGAGGCCATCTTTATGCTAGTGGGTCTAATCAGCTCTGTGTTTGCCAGATAAGTGACAGGTTTACCTTCTGATGTCTGACATTCACTTTCCCACAAATGTTTCTCGGGAGAAAGGTCCTTCGGTTCCCTTCAGGATCCTGCTCCATGCACCTTCTGGCTGGAAGCCTCCGGGCTGCCTGTCAGCTGCAGTGAGCTGCCGGCTGTCCAGGCCGCAGGCAGCAGCATGGCTGCTTTCATTTGTCCAACCGACGTTTAACCTCCATAATGGGCAGAATAATGGGCACAACAGCTGCAACACATAATAATACAATAACGATGCTATGGATACCAGCACAAAAAGACTTAAAAACTATGTTGCTGCATTTTCTGTTTAGCCATACATAGCTTTTTTGCTTCTGTACTTCTTTCCTATCCGCTATCGTCACTCTTAAACAGCTCAGCTGGCTCTGTTTAACAGTGCTGTTAGATTTATACAAGGCAGCAGAACTTTCTTTACAGCTTTTGCAATGCACTTGCATGTTTTTATTGCAAAAACCTCTGTCTTAACACCTTTTAAGAGCCATTTTCTAAAACAATTTAATATAAGTGTTTACCGAAGTGTATGTCAACGTTTTTCACTCCTCCTTGAATTTGAAGTCAATATTCTTAGTCATTATATTATTAGAGAGTGGAAAAAAAGAAGATTTGGTGGATATCGATGATGTCATTATTATTATGTAAATGTTTTTACAAGCTGACCTTTATCCTGACAGATCTGTCTGCTTATTGATACTAGAGTCTAATCCTTTCTCTATGTGCTTTCGTTTATGGTGTCATGGTGATATGCTACTTTTAGTTGAAGTTCCTCGTCTGTTTTCAATTTTCTGTCACTCATTGTGTACTCAGTACTAAGTGCTGCATGTGTACCTGTCAACACATTGGTCACATTTCTTTACTTGTGCATTTAGATATCAGCATTTCTCCTCCGCATTTGTAGGACTGAGTCACCGTATGACGACAGTACGGTTCACCTCGGCACGACACACTCTCAGCCACGTGTCTGTCGCTGGTCTTGGCAGGTGGTGAAGGTCTTTGGGGAAGATGGTCGCAGCCGTTCGCTCTGGGTTCCCACGGGTGCCGCGGCACGAGACGTCTGCCGCATGCTGGTGCAGACGGCCCACTGTGCCGACCAGGAGAGCTGGGCCCTTATAGAGCTGCATGCAGGCCTTGGACTAGGTGAGACTGGCAGTGCCAATCCAGATGTGAAGTCAGTGATGTAAGATTTTTAGAATGGGCCCCCCCCTTTTTTTTGGGGGGGGGGAGGGCGAGTCCTCATTTATGAACATGCACACAAAACCTTTGACACTTACCAGTCAAATGTTACAGATATAGCTTGTATCTTTATGAAATATCATTAAGGGTTACAATATAAACTTTTCTAGCCTGGTTCGAAAGAAAGAAACACTTAAAGTTGGGCATTCTGAGTGACTAAGATTTGCCAGCCAGGTAAAGAGTATAAATATTGTTTTATTTCTGGTGGCTCAAGATGCACTGTAATGTGCTGCAGTCATTCAAAAGATCAATAGCCTCCTTCTCCTCCTCACAAAAGGGGCCATTGACCCTCCATGGGCCCCTGCTTCTGAGAGCCCCGCTGTGGATGCACCAGCTACACTGCCTGCAGTGCCTATACTACACTCCTAATGCCATATGCAATTTGTCCTCTTCATATTGCATCTCACTTAAAATACTTTAAACTGCATCCGATGCTAGGTTAAACACATATTTAACAATGCACATTTTAGGTAATTTGTCAAACGAATGTTTGCAAATAGAGTGCTAGCCGAAAGCTGACAATAGATGAGTAATGATACAGGAGAGAAAAATTGGCAAAAGTCAACAAAGGCAGAAGAGCTCTCCAAAGCCACGTGTATTATTCAGCCTGAATGACGCGGCACCAACTGCCTCATTGTTTGATGAGACTCCCTATTATGACGTGATAAGTAGGTTTGAAGTGACCTCCCAGTGACTGAATGAAAGAATGATTCTGGAGTGACATAAATGGGGCTTGTTCTACGTCTCTAGAGTGGCCAGTTAACAATAATGGTCAGTATCCAGTCAGCTTCCTAATTCTTATCGTTGTCAGGTTGATGGGAGGGAGTATCTTGGAACCCATCCCAGGTAGCGTGGGGCACACTGGCAGAGGTGCACCATGGATGGGTTAGCAGCTCATCTCAGGGCACATAGATGCACACAGCCTCATGCAGGCAATTTAGATACACCAGCCTGCCAAGCTGTGTGTCTTTGGGCTGGCAGAGAAAGCTAGAAGAGTTAGAGGGAGACCCACACATCAGAGAGGAAATTCCTAACAGACAGAGTAAGAGTGGGATTCAAGGTCTCATTCCGAGGCAACAGCACTACCTAGTGTTGCTGTGCTGCCCTTAAATGTCAATACAGATGATCTTTGGGTTACAATGGGGTAATGTTTCTTGAAAAACCTATGGTAAGGTGAATAGATTGTACAGTGAAAATGCGTTTTAATAGAGTTCATAAAGCCTAGCAAACATCATAGCCTAACCTTGAATATGCTTAGAATACTTATATTAGCTTACGGTTGGGCAAAATCATTAACAAAAATGCTATTTAATAATAAAGTGTTGAATATCTCACGTAATGTGTTGAATATCATCCCCATCATAAAGTCGAAATATCGCAGCACGGACCATCGTAACCCGGGGAGCGTCTGTATAAATAAACAAATTACAGAGACATAGATATAATGTAATCTAATAAAACTACAAGAGAAGTAAAACAAGGAAACCTTTGTATATCTGGATATTTTCTTTTCATTCTTTGTCAAGATATTTTTCTTGTTCAGGGGTACTTAGGTTGCCCCCCTGGGATGACCTGTATCCTTTTCCAATGAAGTTCTCAAATTTTCAGATGCATGCTGTTTCTATAATGGCAGTTTTGTTAAAGGCTTTTCATGCGTCAGTGCAGGCATGTTCTGCAGCCAGCTGAAGAGTGTGCACTGACATTGGCCCCGTCTGGTTTGTATGTGCCAACAGAGCGCTGCCTTGAAGACCATGAGACAGTAGTGGAAGTGCAGGCCACCTGGCCACTAGATGGAGATAGCAAGCTTTTATTCAGGAAGAACTACGCCAAATACGAATTTTTCAAAACACCCATGGTAATGAGCTCTATCCATTCCTTTTTTGGGTCTGGGTTGGCTTTATCTGTCCTGGTCTGTCTTCCCCTCCGGACTGGAAGTTAGGTATCTGGACTAGTGTGCAAGTGAGTGGTTCCTGTCATATCCTGTTTCAGATGTTCTTTCCGGAACACATGATCTCTGACAGCGCTGATGTCAACAAGGGCATGACTTCGTCAGAACTCATCCAGGTAACCTTGAGTTAATGATCAAATTTCAGAGAGCGAAAGAGATGCTAATGGGAACATTCATATGCTTTATTTATTATGGTCTGTCTTAAAGATACAGGCATTGATGTAGAAAATGGCTTAATTTGTAGGATTTTGTTAGATAAATTCTTTTATTTTGGTGTCTTCAGGACAATACCATACCGATTACACATTGAAAATGCTCAAACTATCATCTAACCCAAGCTTATAAAAGCAATCTAGGAAATAGTACTTTATCTTAATTACTACTACATTACTATTATTACTACTATTACAACTACTACTACTGCTACTACTACTCTTATTATTGTTAGTAGCATAATTGTACTAATACAGTGTATGATACCAAAATAAATGAAAATGCATAGACACTTAAGGCTGCAGGGTGCATTTCAATTTTCCTTCTGCAACAAATGCAGTGTAATTAGAAAGAACACGTACGTCTGAAAAACTCTTTTATTTATTTATAGTATCTTTTAAACTGTTTGATTTTAGTATGTCTAATGTACAATTAATAGGTATATTTGAACCAAGGAGGCAGATTGTTGCAGTACTGCCATCATGAGCTTCATGTATACGTGTTTGCTGGGGTATAAGACCTGTTCTGCTGGCATTTGGTACCAGGTATAGATGTCTCAAGCATGACTGTGTTTTGCACATTGGGGTTAACAGCGAAGCCCTCTCCATTCCAGAACCTGCTCAACTCGGGTACTTGTCCAGAGATCCAAGGGTTCCTGCAAGCCCGGGAGCCCAGCCGCAAGGTGTGGAAGAAGGTCTGCTTCTTTTTGAGGAGGTCTGGCCTCTACTGCTCAACCAAGGGCTCCTCCAAGGTCAGATTCCCAAGATGGAAGCGTCTTTCTTCCTTCAGCCTCCTCCATGGGCACTTTTCCACTGCAGCAGGTACCCTAATTTTGGTACTTCGAGAAGGTACCAAAAATATGGTACTTCAAGGTGTTGGTTTTCCACTGGTGTAAAAACCGGTACCGGCGTCAACTGGCATCAAAACACGAGGCAGATATTTTGCACTGAATTCTAAAAATGGCTGTAGTATATTATAGGACTGGGTGATGTGCAATATTCATACCAACATCGTATGTTATGCACAAGCCATTCTCACATCGCTAATCAGCTAGATTAAGATTACTTTAAATTCTGGACGGACATTACAGTACAGGGAGTTTGAGATTCACTAAAATATTTTTACTCTGTCATAAAAAATAAAAACTTAACTAGCTTTGCATTTTTAATTATATTTCCTCTTATTTTATCTCATATATGTTTAAAAATTTGTTTAAAGTTCACCTCTGCTGCTTTTGCATGAGTGCTTGATGTTTGAAAACACGCCTAGACGAGTTTGTGAGAAATTTATGAACTCCTTTTTGCTTTATAAATACTTCAGTATTAATTACAACAAAATCACATCACTATATTACAACAAAATCACATCGCCAGTACTGCACACATATAGCATGCTGTCCTAGTATATCAAACGAAATAATTTTTAAATTTCTTGTCATGCCGTCCCGATCTTTTTGTTGCATCTTAAGCATACACCGAAGTTCTGACTCAGTGTAATGGGTGTTTGATGAGCAGCTTCTTTGTGTCAAGGCAGGAATGTTAATTGTCAGTAGCTGCAGTGGAGCTGATGGCAGTATGGCTTTCTAAAGTCAGCCTCGTTCCCTCCATTTAAATACTAGTAAGAAGCTTGAGATAGAAACCCAACCAGGGTGCACTAAGGGGAATAGTCAAAGGCATGGACGGTCCCTGTAAACCAGCAATATTATCTGTATTTATTCTTCAGGAGCCTCGGCATTTACAGTACGTGGCAGATTTGGAAGATCTCAACATTTACACTGTTACTAACGGACGCAAGCTATACGGAGCACCCTCAGACTTCACCTTCTGCATAAAGGTAACGTCAGCCATGACTGGCCTGCCCCAGAACAATTTCATGGTGCATCAGCAAAGGCAGCGCAGCGGGTGGTACCACTGCAAAGAGCAGGTCGCCGTGGCAGCACGGTGCCACCTGAGGCAGGTGACCAAAGGGCGGCGTCGCGTGCTGACAGTCAGTTTCGGGAAGCAGAAGGGCTGCGAATGAGTGGGCTTTGTGTGGGCGCCCTCCAGCCCTGCAGGAACCGCGCTCGCTGGCGGGACATGAAGCTGCTGGCCGCGGAGAATGAGCAGACGCGCACCTGCTGGACCACTGCCTTCAGGCTGTTTAAGGTGAGGCGGCAGGCAGGTGGCGGGGTGACGGGAGAACCGGCTGTACTTTTAAATGTGACACCGTACACGCAGGCTTTAAAGGCCCAGGAGCAGAGAATCCTTCCTTAAAACGTCCAGAAATATATTACAAAACAAATATCCTGTCCAGGCAGATAGGAACTCTGTTCGTTATCTGACAATAGACACTGAATTGACTCTCAGTAATATCAATATTAGTGACCATACACTGTCTGAAAAAGAGCAACAATTTGTACCCTTGCTTGTCACTAGGGCTGTACCCTCAAGGTACCTTGTAAGATACAGAAATGTACTGTGAGGAACATTTTTCCCTGAGGAACAATTGTCCCGTAAAAGGCACAGTTACCTAGAGTTAGCTTGGGCATACCCCTTGACAAGCCCAGGTGTCAAGCCGAGGTACAAATTGAAACTCTTTTTTTCTGGAAATGTAAAAAATGGATGGATAGAGTATTAGTACTAATGTTAGTAGTTGACTAGTTTTTTGTGTATCAGTATCAGAGCCAAGGTGTGCTGCACCCATACCCATAAATCATTGTACTTCCTGCTGAATCTGGATACAGACCTTGGATGATTTGATCATGTCACACAAACAAGCATTATGGTGCTGTTGCTGGCGCATGGCGGTGTTTATGACTGACACAGCTTTCAGTTTTGAAATCTCATCCTTTTATCTCACCCGTGGCCTGTTGGTGGCAGTATGGAAAGCAGCTCCAGTGTAACTACCAGCTGTCCCAGTTCACACGCAGGCAGGAGGGCACTGGGCGCCTGGGTGTCAAGGTGAGACCCCACCGTAAGCACCCTATCTGCCTTAGCTGAGATTTAAGCCGGGGCCAGTCCCTTGACAATCAACTTCCAGTGTCAGTGTGGTAGTTTTGTCATTTCTGAGTGACGGTCCCATGTGTCCAATGGCCAGCACTGCATGTCTGAAGCTTCCTTGGTGGCCATGGATTTTTCTGGAAAGGCGGGAGGTCGAGTAATCGCCAACCCCAGGGAGGCCCAGCACGCCGAGCAGGAGGAGGGCCAGGCCTGGAGGGTAAGAGGGGGGGAAGGACGATGCGTGGGGGTCAGAGAGACACAGGGGCTGGGATAAGATGAGATGAATGTAGAGAATACCTGGACACAGACGGCATGCCGTTTCCCTTGTGGTGCGAGAGAAATACTGTGGCACGATGAGTGTGGGTGAGTGAGAGAGTGAGAGTGTAGGTATGTGTTGATGGTTCAGCCTACTTTTCTCCATCAGAAGAAGACAGCCCTTCGCTACAGCCTGCCTAGTTCCTGCTCCAGCTCCCGCAGCACCCGTGAGTCACCCCCACAGTACAAAGCACAGAGCGCTGCATCCCAGCATGCATCACGCCATGTACCATAGCTGAAGGAAGTTTCCTGTTAGGCCAGACATCACAGAGGGACTTCATTGAGAAATGAGTGTCTTTGCCTAGTTTGTGGAAGACATTACGCATAGAGTTGCAATCACCATTACGTTTCAGACCTCATGATGGGTGAGCTGTCAGTGACCGGCTGCAACTACCTTTTTCACATTGGTTATTGTATGGTTTTTCTCACCCACTGTGGCTTTGGGAGCTCCAATTCAATCATTTTCTGCTACTAATACATCTCCGTGGCTTGATAGATCACATTGTTTGCTACAAAAAACAATATGGGGTATTTGAAAATTGTTCTTTGTTTTTTTTTTTTTTGGGAAATCCTTTAAGTAAGTTTAAAAAGCACTAGCTAACAAAAGTGAGATATCTTTGGAAAACCCCCAACCAAAATGAGACACTCTTTGGAAATCCTCCATTTCCCTTGATGGCAGAACAGTGATGTGTGATCTTCACACATCGTATCTACGTGTGGATTGTAGTTATAATTACAGATGTGTCATGTTTTCCCAGCGATTCACCAGACCCAGCCGTGGTTCCACGGTGGGGTGTCACGAGGGGAGGCGCAGAGGCTGATTGAGGAGCAGGGCCTTGTTGATGGGTGAGTTTGCCCCCCTCCCCGTCGTCCATCAGTCATTGGCTCCACATGACATCGCCCTTCCCATGTCTGCAGGATGTACCTGATCCGTGAGAGCCAGCAGCACTCCATGTGCTTTGTCCTCTCGCTCTGCCACAAGCTGAAGACCAAACACTACCTCATCATCCCGGTCAGCTGGGTTATTCCTCACCTTTTTCTGTCTACTGCATACTTTTATTCTTTTTGGGTCCCAAAACCCAGACTAACCCACAAATGTCCCAATTTTTTTACGGCCCCTGTTAATCGTCCTACCTTTCTCCTCTTTATGGCTTTGAAAGATGAAACAGTGAAAGTGGTCTCTGAGATCTCTGTTGTTTTTTTATACACTCTCTGTCTCTTTTTCATTGACCAGCTCTCCTTTCTCCTTATTTGCCTGCCTGCTTCTGCATCCATCTGGATGAATTTATAGCCGTTTCTCTGAGATCTGCAGCTTAATCTCGCCATTCCTCTGCCTGACGGTTTTGTCTCTCAGCTCGTCCCGCCTGTCTATTTCCCCATCAGCCTGTCTATCATTTCAAATGTCAGCTTCTGGAGCAATGCCTCTCCACGTTCAGCTTCCACTTGTAAATGACACCTTTACACCTCACAGTGTGAAGACGGCGGCAGGAGTTACTACACCATGGACGACGGCGTGACACTCTTCATAGACCTTCTGCAGCTGGTGGAGTTCCACCAAATCAACCGGGGCATTCTGCCCGTCTGTCTCAAGCACCCCTGTGTCCGGGTCGCTCTGTGACTCCACCCCATCGAGCTGACCAATCAAACCACTCCCCTCTTGAATCCCAAGCCCTGCCAAACCCGGGATTTCCCTTCAGGAGGTGCGGTTGGGAGAAGGGAGAGAGGAAGACAGTCTATGAGGAGATGGAGGGTTTGGTGGATTTCAGCTTTACTCAGGTCACCCTGAGCCTTCATGCCTGCAGGCTAGATGGCCTGGCATAACCCCACCATTGGGATCTGACTCATCGTTGTTCCATTTTACGGCCTGGGATTGGCCGGCTCTAGCGTCAGGGAGCCGGGCTTGTTTTGGCCATGGGCATACGGAGATGTCTCTGTTTCAAGAGAAACAGCGCTCTCGCGTTGGCATCACATGACGCATTCTGTTGGCACTTCCGTCGTGGTGGATTCTCAGCAATTAGCCAAATGCTGGGGGGCCAGCGCACGAAAAAAAAACATGTAGCGATAATAGTAGCTTTCTTTTCTCAGTTTTAAGTTGATCTTTGTTTAAAAAAACCTTAGTTAGAAAAATTGAAAATGTGCCATGCCTGTGAATCCATATAGGTTCAGACTCATGTCAGATAAGGAGACATTTAGCAGGGCATACGGTTTTAATTGAGGGTGTTGGAACAGAAGCGTGCCCCCAGCAAACAGTCTGGGAGATGGTGAGATAAGTGGCAGGCATTGAGAAAAGTCTCCTTACTGTGGAGTCGGGCGGCAGTGCAGTGTTGCACCTATTGATTATCTTCAGTCTTAGCACCAATGAGCTATATCCTTTCAAGGACCTTTTTATATTAACCAAAACAGTCTAGTTATCACAGTGTTTATAGCTATGACTAGTTATGGACCTGTCATGAATTTCAGTCTAAAATATATTTTTTTAATAATATTTTTGCTTAAAATGATGAATTTCTGATTGTCTTGGTTAGCAAAACTGAGGTCATTGTTTTACCTCATGCTGAAAGACTTGGATGTCTTATAGCTCTCCACTAGAGGGAGCACCTAAACACTACACGGGTTACTTAATTTATGCCACTTTTCCTACTGCTGCTGCAAGCTCTGCATTGGAAATGAAAGACAGAAAAGATTGTATTGAATATACAGTATGTTTCACTATCCAAGATTTTGTATACACTAAACACAATATTTGGTTACAATGTTGCATAAGCACTCTTAAAAATGCATGCTTTTGCACAGTTGCGGTACCTTTTAAGATCATGCTATATACCGTTTTCAGTATGCCAGTTCTGATTAATTGATTGATTGATGTAATTAAAGCTGGTCTTTTGCCCCAGAATGCGCAACTGTGATTGAAGTGTCGGTGCTAAAAAATGTTCTTTCACTTGACGGTTGTGTTGAGTCATTTTAAATGCATAAGGCCAGTCTGTTTTATGTGTTTTATATATTTGTGCAAAAACAACAAAGCCAAAATTTATTTAAACCGTTGCATATATGCAATGCATATTTCAGAAAATCAACCAATGAAAAAATTGCATTATTATATTACTTTTGCATTATTGAAATAAAACGATTTTCACATACACTTTGTAGTTCATTACATATTTTATACTTTTGTATACAATTTAATATTGTACAGTTTTATTAGGAGGGGCTTTTTCAGATTGTTTGCCTTGGATGAAAATCAATAGTAGTGGCAGTATTTGTTGTTTGGTGAAGGGTAGGGGACATCTGTTGTCATTTTTAGGGCTGTTGGTGGGGGTACTAAGCAGATTGCCTCCCCCCAGTCCTGGCCCTATTTACTTGCATGACAAGACTTTTCTTTGACTCTTCAAAATGGATTGAGCAATTTATTACTACGCCGTTGGGCTTGCATGTCCTGCCTTTCTTAAGGATAGGAGTTTAGAAGACAGCCTCAGGAACCCTTCCTTGGTTTCCCTTTGAAGTCAAATTTCATGATGCCAACTCTCCATGGAGATGTTACCTTGGAAACAGTACTTACTTATTTTATAGATAGCGGCCAGGTAAAGTAGGAGGGTAATACAGTGAAAAGTAAAAGGAATATGCTAGGGACATCTAAGGGGAATACGGCAAGGTGTCTAGAGTCGAAACAAGGTCTGTCTGTTAATGACTCACTGGGATTAGAAAATCCAGTGCAAGGCAGTGACTCAGTGGAAAGATGGGCAGATGGTGGAGAATTACCGTCAGACCCCTCTCTGGTCCCCTCACACTGGTTTTTGGAATGAATACTGCTGGACAGGAGTCTAGCTGTTAACGCCCACACGGTTTCAGGGCGGTATGCAGGACGAAGAGAGCAAGACAAAGATTTCTGTCTACTTGCCTTATTAATTTTAATACAACTACAGTGGTATCTCGGTTCTTGAACTTAATCTGTTCCGGACTCCGGATTGAAACCTAAAAAGTTCGAGTTCTGATCAAATTTTTCCCATAAGAAATAATGGAAAACCAATTAATTGGTTCCCGCCCCAACAAAAAAACACCTAAATATGTTTTTTTAGCATTTAAACACAAAATGAACAGGATAACACAAGAACAGCATTTTTTTCTTAACGGCTTCCAAAATGATAAAGATCTTATCCCAACATTACCCCTGTCCTGCCCGATCATCCGCTCCTTCCGTGTGCCACAACCCCTCGTTAACCTTGTGTGGGATCCCCATGTGATCAGCTGTTTCCGGTTGTTGTCATTAGTCCTCTGTATTAAGTCCACATTTCAGTTTGTTTCCCCAGTCCAGTCATTGGGTGCCTTCGAC
>JABFEA020000098.1:14878646-14898134 GCA_019775915.2 Cyphomyrus plagiostoma
ATTTAACTTTTGTAAATTCTGTTTGCTTGGGGCCCCGGTTTTATGGTTTTGCCCCCCCCCCCCCCCCCCGAACAGACTACAGGCAATACCCATGCAATAGTGAAATGCAATAGGTTTAATTTATATTCTTGATCAGCTCATCAGGAATTTTCTGTGCACCGGTAGGGGCAGAAATAACAGGAAGATGATAACATCATCCTCTTGGTCAGCTCCAGTACCACCTATGTGGATGCTAACTGCACACAGCTGGTCAGCACTAATTATCCCAACCAGGGCTGGGATGGTGTTTCTCAACATAGCATAAAGCTCATGCTAGGGAGAATGAAAACGGTGATCATGTTGTGTAGGTTTTCTCTGGCCCCCAAGAGTAGGCATCCTACAGTGGGGTTCCCAACCCACAGTCCATTGCTAGTGTACCACTGTGCCAAGGAGCACTGGGGGTGTTTTTTGGGGAGTTGAGTAATTTCCAAAGATAAACTATATATTTTTAATTTTTATGACCTCACAAAAGGCTGATTGGCATCTGCATGCTGCAGCACCATGTTTCCACAGTAATCCCCTCTGTTTTATTGATCTTCAGAGTGAGGTTGTTGTTATGGCACCATTCCACCTTGCTCCTGTATGTGAACTCATCATTACAGGTGCTGAGACCAATTACTGTGAATTATTAGCAAAGTTCATGTGGTTGCTTCTGAATCTGCAACCGCAGTCATTACATCAGAAGGGATGAGGTCTTATCTCTGATCTTCACTCCCCGGGGACCCTTCCTTTTTAGGAGGTCCAGAACCCAGTTCCGTTTGGAGTTGCGGAGGCCCAGTTCCTTGAGTTTTCCCACCAGTTTCTCTGGCGTGGTGTTAAAGGCAGAGCTGATGAATAACATTTTGGCTAAGGTGCTCATATTGTTCAGATGTTCAAGGCTGGTGTGAAGGGCCAAACAAAGAGTGTTGTCCACTGACCTCTTCCTGAGTACGCAAGCTGTAGGGGGTATAGAGCAATGCTGGGGAAGTTGCTATATAACCATACCAGTAATTCCATATCTGGAAACTGGTCATGTGGTCATGTACTGTGACCTGCACCATTGCCATGAAACAATAACATTTATTAGTTTCGACATTTGACGTGTTCTATTTTCAATTAAATATGAGTTTAAATGATTTGTAAATCATTGCATTCTTTTTTTAATTTACATTTTACACAGAGTCCCAACTTTTTTGAAAATGAGGTTGCATATACATTTGTATATTTGTATGTGTTTTGCACAGAAGTATTTTAACTTCACAAATTACTTCTTCGAATGCGCAGATTAAAAAATCGAGAAAAAATAGCACGCGAGCGATATTAAAATGTTAATAATATTGAGCTATTCATTTACTCCCATTGAGTATTGTGGGTCTTGCAGTTCCTATTTCTCTATTTCTTTGTGACTGGATTGTTGGGTATAACAGCTGTTGTGTTCTCTGGCTTTAATGGTGAATGCTGAATATCTACAATGTAATTAAAACCCCTGCAAATTTTGGTAGCTAATTCTTTCCCTTACCAAACCCATCATACTTCAATAACAACATTATATAACAAACGTTTGTATTTGCAAATTTGATGACTAAGAAGTGAATGTGTTAAACAGTTACACTAGTAATAGGTAATTCACTGCATCCCCAAAGCACCTGCTTAGTAATGGTTCCTAGCTTCCCTGAATATCAAATATTCAAAGCCCAGAATCGGTAGTATGTGCCACACAGTACATTCGTAGAGAGTGACCTGCGCCGTCGCTTGAGAGGGTCCCAGGGAATAGCACTCTGTGGACATATGAAGAGCAAGATGGGGTAGACGCAAAGATGAACTCCTATGTACCTATACTCGCATTTGTGCAATGGCCAATAAAGGAATATTATTATTATTATTATTATTATGTGCTCCAGCTGAATAACAAGGAATTAAATATGATAAAAGGTTATATACGTTATAGCGAAATGAATTACCTTTACCTGCTCAGCCTACGTAACCCTGGACAGTTTTTCTGGATTTCTTAATATGTGCAGCATCAAATCTTTTCTGAGGGTTACTTCCCTTTGCTTTTGTGTTCATGCCTGAGCTTGGGTGTCAGGAACTTTGGACTGGCCCACATTCCACAGTTTCACATGGACTCACCCCTATCCGGTTCTGCTTGGTTTCTCATTTGTTTCTCTCTTGTTCTCCAGCTGTCTCTCACTAATTCTCTTTCATATGGAACAGAGCTGCTACACAGAGACAGCTGTGGTGACTCGTGAGGAAGCTCCGACGTGTCAGAATGTCTCCCCCCAAGTGCCCCCCACTTTGTTGCTCTGAAGGCTATGCTTTGGCATCCTTGATTTGAGATGCACCAGGACGTCACAGGCAATTCATTAGGGACAGGTGATAAAAGTGGCGTGGTATCACATTAAGGATACGGTGGTCATTTGGTGACTGATAAAATGGAGCACACCTTCATACATACATACACACCCACACCCACACGCACACGCACACACACACACACACACACACACACATTTTTATGCAAATCTTCGTGAGGACCATCCATTCATCTCTGTGGGCAGAACCCTAATCCTAACAATGACAACCTAAACCCTACCCAGCCCTAACCACAATGATAAGTAGCTAAACCAAATATAAGACCCCCCCCCCCACACACACACACACACTTCCCTGGTCATCTACAATGTTATCTCTCCTTACTAAACACACAGACATACACAATCCAGGTCACGCAAGTACAGACTGCCTTAACAGTGTGTCCTTCTGCGGACAGTATAGACCTCCATAACTTTGTCCTTTTGACACACCAGCCATCGCCATGGGAACACATAGATTTGGCTGAGTGAGTTTCCCTGTTAAATTACGGTGTAGTGGGCTTCTGGCTTGAAGAGCCGCAGTAATGGTACTGGATTGTATCCGTGGGAGACCAGCAATCGCCTCCATCTGCATACAATGCAAGAGTAAATACAACCCAGATTCTGCTCCCGACAGACGAGCCCGCTGACAGTGTGGTGAAGAATGTAGACAGATGGGGAAGAGGGATGTGGAGCCAGGGAAGGAAGGGGGAAATTGACACTTCTGGAATGGATTCAGTAGCAATATACAAATGATAAGTCTCATTAGCCCAATGAAATCCGTCAAGTGAAACGTTCAGTGGGAGAGGTCCGGTCAAAGCAGCTGCAGCCTCTTATCCAGAGCTACTCTCACACCCACCAGTGAAAGTATAAAAGAGTCAATAGCAATGCTAAGGCATGAATAAAACAGCAGATATAAAAGCACACACTGACCACGGGAAACAAAAAAAAAATCACACGTACATGGAAGGACGAGGCAGACAATCAAATGGGTTCTCCTTAGCTGAAAGCTAACCCTGTGTTAATGAAAATACTGCAAAGCTTTACAAGTGTATCTGTGCAAATGTTTTCATGGAGCACTTAAAATCACTTAACATGTTAAAATATCAATAAAAATGTATAAATCAGCAGTTATCATAAATTTTTAAAATCAGTTCAACTTCCTGTTTTCTTTAATCTGATTCTGATACTTTGGTTATGTTAGTTTTGTTTGGCTCTGTGATTTGAGTTTGTTTGACTGGTTTTCGTTCCTGAGGTTAGTATTATTATTGATCATCTTCTATGGGCCCTACAATAATTACCTGCATTGCTTTACCAGTTTTGTAAACATCCATTCTGAAAAGGAGTCAATGTTCACGGTGGATTACACTGTATCTACTGTATCTGGTATCTGTACTAACGTGAGATCCCAAGCATTCTGCATCATTACCACTGTGCTGGATGTCAGGCCCCACGGCTCTGCAGCAAGCCACAGTGCTGACGTTTATGCTTATGACCCGTGTGGACACTAATGATCCTTGATGGGCCCTTGCCATAGAAGCGTGAGGGGAATGAATATACCATGTGGGGGGGATGACCCTGTCAATAAGGGTGAATCTGGGGAGGGAGGGGACAAGAGGTATGCTACTGAGGTCATGATGCCATGATGCTACTCAGTTCAGGACTGGTGGCACATTATGCATCATTACCCTTGGACCCTCCAAATAACACTTTCACAGTGTTAATATAGATTTGAGGTAATACTATGCTGTATATGCAAGATCACACACGTGTAAGAAATTTACCTGAGCTTCTCAAAAATAATTAGCTTCCCTTAATGACCAAGAAGGTCAAACTGAAAAAACAGACATCAGGCTACACTGTGGCACCCCTGACATTTCACACCAACTGACATTACTTACTGTCTGAAAGCAAACACATTAGATTCCTTTTGCTATTCCTGGCTCATGAACAGTCTGCTGTGGGACATATTTTGCTACTCTGGACAGCACCTAAACTCAATTCCCCCCCCACCGCCCCCCCCTCTGAGAAAAGGCAACGAACCTTGTGGTGTGTGTATTACAGCATCAGGGTGTGGATGGCCCTTGTTCGTCTGAGCTCTGCTTTATCAGCATCTGGTACAGTACAAAGCCCACTACAATTAATCTGGTTCACAATTCAATCTAAAGAAACTCCATTAAGGGGAGGAAGGGCCCCCCAGGTAAAAAGGAACGCTTAATTAAAAAACTATTTACATGACAGGATTAATTCATTGGTCTCCCAAACGAACAGAGCTACATGAAATGGCTATTGTAGAGGACTCCGGTCAAGTGGTTTGTATTAGGGAATAATGTAACCTTTTGAAGTTATTAGTTATTGAAATAAGTTTGCTTTGGATAAAAGTGACAACCACACAAATTAAATGCAAACGTGGTAAGTTTTTCATCAAGATATTCTAATTAGGGGATTCAGTGTGATGAAAGTGCAGTTTTCCAGTACTAGGTGCTGTGAGTTATGTAACCTATTATTTGCCATTTTGTAGGTCAATAACCAATTCATTGTGGGAGCCTCCTAAGGTGTAGTGATGCGTGACCAGTGGTTTCATGGTGCAAGTCTGGCGCGGATTCGGTATAGATGTGACGAAATATGTATTATGATAGATCGCTAGAAAATAATAAAAATTGCCACCCCAGTTAAACGCGCCGTTTTCAAAAGGTGTTACAACCAATAACAACTAAAACGAATATTTCATCCCTGACAGGAGGCATTTTTTCAGGGATTTTAAGTGATCGTCGTACGTGTTATTTATTACCTCAAGTAAATAAATGCGCACAAAATTTAACACGATCGATGAAAAATACAACCACACAGGAAAAGTGTTTACAATTTTTTTTTGGTTAAAAATAAAAGTAAATAATTTCAATTATGCAAATAAATTTCGACTGGTGTTGGGAAACATGCCCACAATGCAGTCCTTTTCCAAGTTAAGAGCAATAGACCGTAAAATTTGTTTAACTTGTCTTGAGAAGAGATATATGGGCGGGGAAAGTCCCCGTACGAGACCAAAGTTTATAGATTTTTTATTAAGAATTATTTTCCCAAGCAGCTGCGGTCACGAAGTTTTACCATGGAACATTTGTACTAATTTGTATTAATGTAACTCCGTTCATTCCTTCTGTGATAGCCTACATAAGGCCCAGTAAAAAATTTTAAATTATTTTTTAAAAGTGTATGTTCTTGTGTAAATTCCACTGCCGGCGTTCACACATTTTGAATGAAACATTTTTTTTTAAATATTTTCTTTTCATATTAATTTTGCAGATCAGCCCATATGTCATACATCTGTTGCTGTTACTTTTGTTTACTGTTGATGTTCAAAACTTATGTTCCATTATCTTTTTTCTAAGAAATAAAAAAAAAAAATCGCCGTCCCTCACCACTTGTTTCTGATTGAAATGATGATAAACTAATATTTTTTTTACTGGGCCTAATTAACCAGTATTCGGTTGCCTTTTTGCATCGACAACGTCAATTAAATGGTATATTCCTTTGGTGTAGGCCTATCTGTAGTTTAAATGACGATGAAATACCAGTATATGTATATATTGAGATTAAATTGTAATGAAATATCTTACTAATTTCGACATGCAGTTTTGGTTAAACAGACAATTTTAGCACGAGGCACTATATTGGTTTCATGCGTGTAAATACAAATACACCACGCAATATATTTGTGATTGAGACTAAGATAGCATGCATTTTGAACGTTTGATTGGGTAACTGCATTGACATATGAAAAGTTTTGTCTTTTTAAGTACGTTATGAGGCTTGTCCTTTAAATTGCAATAGTTGCTTGGTTATCTGGCCTGACACTCGACTCATTATAAGAATGTAATGTACGTCAAGCAGGGACGTTTTTCATGCTCTGCTAAATACGTCCTAACACAGTGATGATCAAAGCAGGCCCGGGATGCGACATTGAATCATTTTAAATGGCATATTTTTCATATGAAAAAACGATTTGCATGAATATAACAGCTTGTTGTTGTTCATCTGCTCGACTTCGTGCCACTCCATCAGCCAGCCCGGAAAAGCGTGAGCTGACAGAATAAACGCTTCTCGACTGCAGTCATTAGACACTCATTTTCTAGCGTGATTAACGCGAATTTAGCTGAAGGTGCCGAACAGCAGACCCGATTCTACGTGAAATCTCCGTTTGATGCAGCATTATAGCAGATGATCGCCCGGTGTGCATCCGCACTTTTGTTCCACTAACTAAGCCATGGCTTGTTTCTCCCTGTTGGAAAGTGCTGTTCGCTGATAATTGTTAATTAATTTAAAATCTCAGTCACGGTGTCACACAATATTATGAGGAACACCGCAACATTTTATCAGTGTGGATAAACGCATAAGTATTCACACAAATATCAATATGTGAATGAGGTTTTGCCTTCGCTAAGATTTAACCAGCAACGCCTGCAGCCCCTTGCGGCACCATGAGCTCACATGAGGCCGCTGTCATCGGGAAGACACCAGAAAGGACGGCGTTTCCCTGTTCTTAAAGTCCAGCCGCGTTTCTCCATTATCACGCTTAAATCTCTGGCATGTGGAGAAGGTCAGTACATCGTCACTGTTGTGCGACTTAATCCTCCTGGTTTAAGTGTGCCGTGTTAGAAATGCCAATAAGACACTCGCACTGGCGTAACTGTGTATGGCAGAAACATTCTGACATATTATGCCAATAGTGTTTCCGTCACTGACAGCTTTGGCGTTGGGTAGCAGGCTGCCCGTCCGTGTCTAAAACCATTTTAAATCGATTTGTTTCGTGAAAAGCATGTTGTGCTATTGCTGTTTTTCCCCCCAAATAAAGCTGATGGTTGGCAGAAAAGCATCTTTGGGTTGCACGTGCATCGTTCATGAAGCAAGTTCTTACAAAGTCCAGCCCTCAATCTCCCTTTTGTTGTCCTGTACTTTATAGCTCTTTATTTCTCATGGTGCATTAGCTGCCTATCGCGCTGTCTATGTCTAGCAATCATTGGACTAAATGCCTATATTCTGATGGCATTCCATTGCTATGCTCTTTCCACCTCCTGATTGTGGCATTTCTGTATTTCTTTGGCTGTCGTCTCCCAGGTAACCTTCCCCAGCTTCATCAGCTGGTGTCAGGATGTCTGTGCCCCATTGGCTTCTCTTCCTATCCGCCTGTTGGTCTCACATACTGGGCCATGGGTGCATGGTTGCTCACAGGAAGGACGCAGAATCTACATGCTCCTTCACAAATGGCGTAACACTTGGAAACACTGGTAGACACATGCAAATTTAAGTGGTGCATTTTTAATGCTAATCATACCCCTTCATCATTACCTGCCTGACACACTCCTAGTGTTTTAAATCTTCATTTCCAATGCAATGCAAATACACAAGGCATCCAGGCTCAGCCTAAAAAGAATTGAATGCTTTCTTTTGTCTTCAAAGATTGTCTTCCACCCTTTTGTATACTGTTCCCCACGAGACCTGTCTAGACCCATCATTAGGCGCCATATATTCCCGGGTGCTTCACTGGACCCCAGCTCACCTGATTCCTGAAGTTTCCTTGGCTACTCTAACACCAATGGCTTGTAGAATGGTATAGATGTGCTGTCCCTTTAAGACAGAGAGAGAATGCGAATAGGGGGAGAGGGTGAGAGAACACATTAGTCTATCATGAGCTATTTTTTTTTTCATCCTCAGTTGTGCTGAGCAGCTCTCCTGCACAAATACAGGCACGGATGCTAAAGACATTCACACACACACACACGCACAAGCGCGCAATCGCACACACTCTGTTGGTGTGGCTGGACTGGCGCCATCGCGGAGGAGCATCCAGGCCAAGAGAGAGACAGATAGAAAGAAAAAAGGGAGACAGCCGGAATAAGGAAAGGAGCATATAGGAGAAGAGCGTGAGAGGCAGGAGAAGGGGAAAAAAATCCCAAAAATTATTACGCACAACACAAGAGATTCGTATTGCAGAATGGGAAATGCACCATCCCAAGGCATGTCAACTCTATCTCCATGCATACGTTAGTAGCAAGGTATTTTTAATTTGTGTGTTTTACAACTGCTGTCGTCGGTTCTTTGATTTCTGGGAGAGGTGGAGGGGTGGTGTTGGTTTGAAGTGTTTTTTTTTTCCTCAAGTTTCATTTGATGCTTGCGCCCGTTTGGCCAGTGCTCAGAGTGGGGAGGGGAGATGCGTGTGCGTGTTGGGGTGTCCGGGAAAGTGAGTTGGCGATGGGATCGGTGCCCCGTGTGAGCTGAGCAAGGGGGCTTGGTGGAGTCCTGATGCTGATGCAAGTCAGAGCGCTTCGCTGTGTCTGTGCGCTGCTGAGCGAGGGAGCCTTTAAAGAAATGTGGTGCTGCTTTGCTGGAGTTTGAGTGGGGTGTTATTTATCTGAAGTGAGGAGTCTGAAATAGTGTGTTTGTGTATCTGGGGGGTTGGGGGGTCTGCCAGCACATAGGGGAAGCCTCATCGCCTATGAGGCCAGCAGGGTGGGTGTTCTGAAGATGCTGAGGTGCTGACTGTGATGCTGAGGTGGCCTCCATACGTGTTTGTGTGTGTGTGTGTGTGTGTGTGTGTGTGTGTGTGTGTGTGTGCGTGAGAGAGAGAGACTGCATGGTTTATGTAATGCTTTTAAAGTGGCTGTTGGACAGTTTATACTTAATTTGTCATGGAAGATGGAAATTCAGCACCCCCTACCTTGTAAACATGAAAACCAAGTGAGGAACAGTGGAGCAGGCTGATCTGACACTGAAAGACTCCTAGGAATTAAGAGAGAGACAGAAGGAGGTGGTTGCATGGCAAGAGGGATGGAGGAAGCTAAGAGAACAGAGGGAGGTGAGGGGGAAAGATCACTCACACAACTGGGACAGCAAAGGGAGGCAGTGATGCTGTTGTCAGGGGGGACCTGGCCAGTTCATCCTGCAAGTCACCCAGGGAATTGTTAGGGTTGCTGTGGAGAAAAAGTCCACCTGAGAGAAGGCAGATGTAAGATGTTTATTTAAAGGTTGTGGTATGAACAGAGGAAGAGTTTAGACAGAGAAACCAAAATAACAAGTAGAGAGATGGAAGAAGATGTGTGGCATTGTAAGAACATGGCACTTATACACATTAGCATATAAAGCAGAGGTTAATCATTCTGTTTTCAATATATGTATCCATGATTTCTTCCATAAGCAGTTCAGGGTCACAGTGAGCCTAGAGCCAATCCCCGGGTGCATAGAGCACACCATGGATTAAACATAATCTAAATTCTTGCTAAGGTGTAGCAAGAAGAACTGGACATACATTTCAAAGAGAGTGTGTCAGGGAATGCCATTATCATTCTCAGGGTAGCAGTGGAAAATGCTGCTCTCCCTGTCTAAGTTGTCAAGTAAGAGCCATTTTTGCACTGTAACGATCGATCAGAACATGTTTGTGTGAAGTGAATGAAATGCAGGAAAGTATGTGAGAAGCACCTGCAGGTCTTTATGGAGGCTGCTGCAGAGCTGCCATGGGGAGACAGTGATAAATGAGGCATTATGGGAGAAAAAACGCTGATTATGACTGAGAGGTTGAGGCTGCTTCAGGAAAGCCAGTCCCCACTGGCTCTGTGGCTGCTGAATGCCACTCCCAGGTTTTTTTCTGGGGGGGGGGGGGGTTGCAGCCCCTCCCTGCCTGAGGTTGATTACCTTGCAATCAGCCTCTACTCTCCCTGCATGGGGGCTTTTGAGTGCAAACGGCAATTTGTGTTTCTCGCGTGTGTTTTTCTTTTGGAGCAAAGGCTGGTCTATTTTCCTTGATCTTTTGACATTGTCTGTTGCTGTCTTTCCATTCAGCTGAGCCTGCATTACACAAAAAGGTCAGAGAGAGCAGGTTAGTGCCGGACCTGAAAACCCAGAACTGGGTGCAGGAGTTTTGCACAGCAGTACCGAGGTCAACCTGTCCTCCGTGCAGAGTGACCCACCGTTCCGTCGGCATTAGGCTCACTCTGATGGATGGCTTCGTTTTCAGTCAGGACTGATTATTCATGAACATGTGGCAAATGCACACTGACACTTTACAGGTGTGACGAGGGGCCGCATTGATCGTGTGGCACAGAGTTCAGGGTTGAATGTGTGGGCTTTGTATTCCCTGTGTGTGTGTCGATGCGGTTCGCAATTTGGCCGCTAACACTGGTTAGCAAAGGAGCTTTGGGTGTTTGGTGAGTTAGATCATTAATCAGTTCATGACTTATTACTGAGCATGTTTAGGAGCTTACAATTTGAAAATTGACTTGTTTTGTTTTATGCTCAAGCAAACATGTTTTTTTTTTTTTAAATATTGTGAGTATAATATATTGAAAGGCAAAGACAAGCACAGTCAAAATGTGAGGATGAGGAGAGGCAAGGCACAGTGGCGAAATGTGTGGGCGTGATGTTTCTGCTGGAGACCCAGTACAGGAAGAATTTTAGGTTATAAAGTCAGTGATACATTTGATTAGTACAATGGCACTGCCCTAACAATAAATGACATTTTCCAGGTAATTGGAAATTGGTTTTGTGGTTTAAGGGACATTAAAGTGGGATGTTTAATTCTGCCTCCTGAAGGTACCTCAATGGGCTTATTGAGTTTGGCTAAATGGTTTAATGCAGGCTTCACAGGGGATGAGAGGCTCAAAGGTTAGAAGGAGAATCGCTCTGCTTTAAACTGTGTGGAAGGCTAGAGGCATCTATCATTGCATACTGCCTGAGGATTTAAATGTCTGTGATTTTAGGGTGTACACAACAGGTTTTAGTGAGTATTGGTTGCCGTTACTTTTGTTTTCCTTAGTGCATTTGTATTTTTGTTGGCCAGTACTTTAAGAAAAGGAGATGCGCGTGTGTGCTGCATAATCGTTTCCCATCATAGCAAGACAAGAATTCTCTGTTACAAGAAGTTTGAAGACTGATCCAGCCTGTTTAGCAAATTGACCTTTTATGAACGTGCTGCCCCACCCTGTACACCCCTGTGTAAGGAGTCAGCACCCCCCCCCCCCTTTGTGAGATTGTAGCTTCACTGATGGTGAGCCTCTTAACTCTTCTGACAGCACTACCAATTCTGCCTCCCTTGCATGGGAATAGAGAGGTTTTTGGCTTGAACTGCTTTCATTGCCAGAGATCACTTGGCATTAATAAATCGATTGTCTTCATTCACAGTCCAGTGGCCGAAGACACAGTTACAGATGCGTCTTTCATTTGGCAACAGCGTGAGCTGAAACAGACACAGTCATAATTGAATAAAAACCCCATGATGGCATTTTTCCTTGTTTCACAATATCTAATCCACCACACCATATATCTTTGAATATTGACGTAGCAGTTATATTAGGTCAGCTAGCTTCTGACATGTGTGTTAAAATTATTCCAGTTGATGTTTATGAAACGTTGTTGTGTTCCACATGAGGCTCACCTGAGATCACAACAGACTAGCGATAAATATGGTGACTATGCAAGGAGTTTCTGTCTGCTGCCCAAACAAAATTTTCATGCTGGAATAGAATAGAGATGAAAGGGGAAAAGTGGTATTGACTAGGGATGAAGACAGACAAGGTCCTGCTTGTTACCTCAGACTAGTAATTGGAGCTGGTCTGATTGCTCTGTCTGGGGTTGTGACTTGTAGGTTTCATCTTATAAAACCCTAAAGGTGTCAAAGCTATTTTCTTTCCCATTAAATCACACTTTATAATCACCTATGCTGACAGCATCCAGCACCTAACTGTCCAATGTACTGTTTGACTGCTGAGAAAGTATATTACAGATTTGACTGCCTTTCGAGTGCTGTTCCTCGTCTTCCCCCTTTGTCCCTGGACAGTACTTAGCAGGTCCAATCCCATAATTGCATTCCAGATCCTGTGGACCTGCATCAGGCTGGCTTAACGGTACCGAGGTCCTGATTCCAGAAACTCAGAGGAGACCAGCCAGTGTGTGTGTGATGGGAGCTCAGCCTAGGACTCCACTAGGTCCACTGGGATTCTCTGCTCCACTGGAGATTAATCCCCAGCCTTGTTACCTTCTGTAGCATCTAGAATGGGGGCTATCAAAGCAAAAATCTAAATCTCAAACCTATGTCCTGCAGCAAGCAAGTGTTCCGTAATAGCAGACCTGTGTTATCATTTCCATATTTTCCTGCTTTCCTCAATCTCGGCTCATCCACCTTGACACATTTTATAGGGAATACAGCACCAAAAGCTCTTCAGCCCCAGATTATTAGATATAACTGTCAAGTCGTGTAACTATTCTCTTCTATCTGTAATGAGCCAGAGGCTTTCACTGACTTGTTAGCATTTTAAAAATGCATTCATACTAATTGTGAATAGTTAACATCTGCTTTCTGCAGTTAATTAGTTTCCTGCTTGTGGTAGTACTTCATGATTATGTGTCTCTGGATGGGTGTGTGGGCCTTCGGCTGTTTGTTCGCTGACATCATTGTCTGTTCTCAGTCCCCACGGCCAATGATAGCTGTGTGGATGGGGGGATGGGACAGCATAATGAGTGAAGCAAGGTGAAGCAACAAGAGGTGAAGCTCAATAGCAAGAACGCAAGGACTATGCTTGTGGTCTTGGCAAGACTGGTCTTGCTAACTTGCCTTCCAAGACCGAGCTTGGAGCACACTGAACGATGGGATTGGTCTCGTTTGATGAGGATGCGACTGCTGCACCCTTGGTATTTGAGGTGGGGCAAGACCAACATCTGGGGATTTTTACAGTCCTCATATACTCGTGTTCTTAGTATTGGAACAGGTCTTCAGCAATAGATGACTACTTAAAACGGGTACATGAGAACACAGGTATGGTCAAGTACGCATATTGAATTTCACCCAAGGATTAGAAGACAAGATGGCTGTATCTCTCTCCATCTTTATACTTTCCTAAGTGGTCTTACAGATACCACAATACACAGCGCAGAAGTATGCCAATTTGGCACTGTAATGGAAACCTAGCTGCTCACCTGTTTTCCTGAAACGGGCAGTGATACTGCACACGTCACCAGCGACAGTATGATGCGTGGCTCTCAAAAAGCTGCATATTGTGTAGTGTCCTGCTCTGTATTTAGAATCATCTCTGTGTTGTTTTCAGAGGTGCAGAGGAACAGAATCTCAGGCTTGCTTGAGTGTGTTGCACACGCTGCACAGAGATCAGCTCCTGTCTTAAATTGAGATCTTATGTTTTGACAGGTCAAGTGCAGCATGACCAGGGGACATGATCATTATTCTGTGGCGTCCTGCTTTCCTATAAGACAGGACCACAGTTATTGCTGTATGTGAAAATTCTGGGTTAATGTAAGCAGTACACCTTTGAACAGGTTGTGTGTATATTTTTCTTAATATTTTTCTTTTCCTGTAAATTTATCCTATTATGTTTCTAGTTATGTTTTGGTATCTGTTCCTTAGAGAGTACTAACATATCAAAAGCAGCCCCTATACACCATATAAACGGACAGTGAGCAATGGATGAAAGTTTATGGAGGATAATACACTTATGTGTTGTCAGGTGACACTCCTGCTAATTTACGGAAAGCGTTCCACCAAAAAGAAGGTACCGGCTCAAACGTATAAATGAAAAGGAAACGGCGTGAGGCAGAGAGGATTGATCATTTAGGGACATACGTTTGCAGTATTACTCCCCAGCCCGCTGTTTTGCCTCTTGGGCAATTATTAGGTTATTGAACTGTAGCCGAAGATTTATCAGTGTGTAAATCGCCAGTCAGCATCACGGGGAGGAGCCGCGCTGTCTGATTAAATTTTCTCTGCACTCTCCCAGCCCTGCATCGCAGAGATAGCAGATTATATTCCAGCATGCATCAATTATTAATCTTAGAAATAAATAAATGTTTAAACATCCATTGAAACCAGATGGATGTTTCAGATGGTATATATAAACGTGAGTATCACTCCACACAAAAATTAAGATGATGAACATATGTGCCGCTCTCTAATCTCACATAATAAGCGGCGCGCATTAATTGCTGTGTAAAGACAGTGCGGAGATGCCGCCGTGCGCACATTAAGCGGAGTTCAGGCGAGACCAGAGAGGCTGCGCGGCGAGACGCAGTTTCGTCGCTTTCTCCGGCTCCAATAATTCGGGAGTCCCGCCGGGGATGTGAGCTTCGTGGAGGAGAGCGAGGGCGCCAGCGATAGTTTAACGAAGTGCGGAGGAGGCACACTTCTCGTCGTTAATTAAAGATACACGAACATTTGGGAGTTAAAATGGGCATCTCGGTCTTTGTTATTTTCTAGCGGAGAATTTCAGTTTCTTTCCACAGCCAATGGGATTAAACATTATCTAAATATTCTCAGATAATTGTTTTTGAATGGATCTGTTTATTTTTGCATTAGCTGTTGCCAGTGGCCGCATAGGCGGTTCAAGAGTACCGCCTTCCCTTTGCCTTTAGCGATTTGTCCCGTATTGGCGTGTACGTGTCGTATCCGCCACCCGGCAAATTTTATCACGGGGGACCTCCACCTTAGCTGCTGGAGGTTTCCTAGAATCGACACTAGTAAGGCTATTTTTGTACTATCCATTTATGGGTTCTGCACGTACTTTATTATTTGTTTGCCCCCGACCTTTTGTATCAATCGAGCACGTTTTTACAAACACTGTGGCTGAGGGCAGGCAGCCCAATAAAACTGGCTGGGAACTGGTGTTTTGCTGATAGATTTATATGCATCTGAACAGTCTGTGACGGCAACTGGCTGGGCTCCCATCATACTTAAGCTTTGTTTGTATAATAATAATAATAATAATAATAAGAATTATTATTTATTATTATTATTATTATTATTATTATTATACAAACAAAGCTTAAGTATGATATAATTATTATTATAGTGAATTATTATTATTATCATTATAGTGAATTATTGTGCCAAGCGCGACCCGTAGCTTAAACACAGTTATGCTCACTGTGGTAATCAGTATATAAGTACCAGCGGTATAATGGCAATCGCCTAACTAGAGCTTTAATGCCAGCCCAGGTCTTTATCCGCAGTTGTACCCTCCGCTGGGGATTCACTGTACATTGTGGGTTCTTGTGCAGATGCCCTTGACGACACGGATTCCCTGTGTTATGACGCTCTTTGCGCGTTCCCATGACGCTGGCACGCTGCTCTTCCTCCGCAGAATGACCGGGAAACTGACACCCACCACAGGCTGTATTCGCTTTGTAATATCAGGATTATTTTATGCTTTTAGTAGAGATGTTTTTTTTTGAACCAAGAGAAGCATTTTACTCCTTCCCACGAATATTCTGATCTAAATTTTATTTCTAATCTCTTATTTAACTCTGCTGCTTTGCTGGGATGAGACCGGATAGGGAGAGCGCCTGTTTCCCACTGCCATTACCGGCCTGTGTGAGTGGCTGGTTTCTCTCTTTCTTTTTTTAACTCCGGTAATGGCTTAGCAACCAGAGGCTGGGCGACCTGCTGTTCAGCCTTATTCAAGTACAGGTGGCGAGTATCTGGGCACAGAGGCGGCTGTCTGAACCTGAAGAGGATGGTAAAATAAATGGTGCCTATTATGGCTCAGTCCATTGTGAATATCAACAGCTCCACACACACACAAACACACATACACACAAAATAATCTGTTATTCACATTTTTGTGGGGACCACCCATCCTAATCCCAACAATGGCAACCTTAACACTTACCCAGTCCTAACATCAACCATAAGTAACCAAACAAAATATAAGACTTTATGTATACATGGACCACACACACACACTACCTTTTTTGTTCAAGAAATCCTAGACTTTGATGCCAAATGAGAAGTCTTAATTAAAAAAAAAAAAAAAAACAAACTGAAAAGCAGGGGAATTCTGCATGGTCCCGTGTTAGACAAGCTGCTTCCACACCCACCTGTACCACATCCAGCTCCCCATTTACCCCAGACAACAAGCGTACGTGCTTCCTAAAATGCATTCTAAATCTAAAGATGCATTGTTGCCATTTGCCCCTAGTGTACTTGAAGGGTTCATTCCAGCTCTCTGTTCTCTATGGAAAAGCACTTGATCCTTGATCGTTGTGATTTCTGCTATTTTTTAAACTGTGGGAGCCTAAACTTAACTCCCCCCCCCCCCCCGCTTTTTTTTGTGCCACGAGTGTTTATCGCATTTGTGTTTCTGCTTTTGCAACGGTCCATATTATAATATATACGTATAGTATACAGTGGTACCTCAGAACTCGAACTTAATCCGTTCAGAACTCCGGATCGAATCCTAAAACGTTCGGGTTCTGATCGAATTTTCCCCATAAGAAATAATGCAAAACCAATTAATTGGTTCTCGGTTCCTGGCCCCAAAAAATACACCTAAATGTGTTTTTTTTTAGCATTTAAACACAAAATGAACCGGATAAAAGAAGTGCATTTACTGTACTAAACACATCTAAGGACATTTATCAAAACAGTAAATTGTAAAGTAAGAAAATAAATGTATCCAAACAATGTGTAAAGTTAAAAAAATGTGTCCTGCCTCAATCGTCCGCTCCTTCCTTGTGCCACGCCCCCTCGTTAACCTTGTGTGGAATTCCCGTGTGATCAGCTGTTTCTGGTTCTTGTCATTATAGTCCTATGTATTTCGTCAGCGTTTCGGTTTGTCTCCCCAATCCGGTCATTGTATTGTCCGTCTGCGTTTTGCCTGCCTTACCTGTAATTAAACCTCGTATTCCCTGGCCCGACAATATTATTGTAATTAAATGTATTAATGGTTTGTTATTAATAAGAAATCTTTATTTTAAAATGTATTTTATTATATAATAATTACTGTTACTGTCTATCATTGTGTTGTTAATTTTTTTTTACATTTTACATGTCTAAATATATTTATTCAGCTTGTGTAAACATGCCCAATGCTATCGCAGCTAATGCGAGGCTGAGACTGAAGCGTTACCCTTTGTTTCCACTGAGAGACATGATAGACTCATTTCCCCGCCCGTACAAGTTATCTTAGGTCGGCGTTCTCAGTTTGATTTCTGATTCAAATTCAGATCGAGTACTAGGTAATTTTTTTCTGAACAGGTTGGTTCCACTTTTAAGAAATTCGAGTTATAATGAGTTCAAGAACCGAGGTACCACTGTTTTATGAATTTTGTTGTCTGTGACACATGTCATGGAAGGCATGATGCAGAACCTACACCTGCTATCATGTGCATCATGGACATTCGGCATCGTAGAAAGTGACTTGGTAAGTTGGAGTGGTAACTAGGACCACAGCAGGGGGGATCTGGCAAACACGGGGCAGATATGATGCCTTTTGTTTTGATGCATAACGTCCCTCCCCACCGATACACACACATGCCGCCACATGCTTTGGATGACGAGAGAACACCCTGGAAGCCGTATGCAGGGGCACAGACCTGGGAAGGCGTGAAGCTCGGTATCCCAACAGATGGTGGTGGTTCTCTTTTCAGGTTGGCAGCTGCGTCGGCTGCACCTCCCTGCACTCACGCACCACCTTCAGAGCGCACCTGAGCCCATTCTCACCCTGAGCCTGTTTAGAGCAGTAGATGGGCCATGGAGTGATTACAAAATCAACAACACAAAACCTTATGGCGTCTGATACCATGTGCTCATTGATGCCAGCGACGTTTTCTGTAGTCGTCACTGCACAATGAGAGTAGAAGCAGCGCCTGATAAATGAACTTTATGAGCAAAGGCTCTCTTTGTGCTTCTTAGTTCCATCAGGCTAGAACCCATGTGACCTGACTGGATGGAGTCACTGTTGCTGGACACGGCCCAGAAGGGGCCTGTTTATCTTAAGAGGTCCGGCTTAGCCAGTTTGGTCCAGCTCCTTTTTGCAGTATCCATGAAGGGTGGTGTGAATCTCCTCATGCTGGGCCAGGTATGCCATGTGAAAGATTAATAAGGGCCGGAATTACCTCCCATTCCCCCCCCCCCAATCCCTAGGGGGCAGTTGGTGTTTCAGCTGTTTCATTATACGGCCTCTTTTTCAGCAGCGGAAATGTGAGATGGCCTCAGTCTCTTGCTGCCGTCCCAAACTCGACTAGTTGGTTTTATCTGCCGCTTTAAAGGGGGTTCAAAGCGTGAATAAAGAAGTGCCTAACTCATTCAAGTTTTCATTCAAGTGGCTTTTAGGATAGTGCGTTCTTGGAAAACAGCTCACCGGCGCTCCAGTCCACGTCTTCTGGCAGAGGCCAGGCTTGTTGGGGGGGAAATGGCGATGTGGATATTGGATGGGGTCGATTAAACAAGAACACGGAATCCATGGAGATTAAGTAATTATGAACTCTGCTGCTTGAGCTACGATGGAGGAAGGATTTAACCTTAAGGATGACAAGGCATCCTCTTGCCATGTAATTAGGGCTGGAACGTATCTCTGAGCGTGAAACATCACCATGAGGATTGGCTGTAAGTTGCACCTTTTCATTCATAAATATCGGTTCACTGTGAATTATTCTTTATTGCATTGTGTAGTTGAATGTCTTGGTTTAGAATTTAAATTTTAAATTAAATTGGTTAAATCTTGGATGTCTGGGTTTATATGAAAATGTTTTTATTGGCCAATCGTAAAAAGTAACTATTATACGTAATAAAAAATATCAATTTCACTATATAAATGATGATCAAATTATACAGTGAGATCACTGTATAAATAAACAGGCATACTTTTAAAATAATTGAATACGTTTTTCAACAGGTTGATGGTAATTGTGGAGTTATTCCCTTGGATGTGGCTATTAAAGCATTTGACTTCGAGGGCTTTGGTGCTGTTGACACATCAGGTATCTGTTTCACTTGACCTTGTGCCCACCTTGGGGTAACTGAGCCCTCGGCCTGGGACCCAGAGAATGGAGGCTCCAGTAACGACTGAATCGCGTCCCTAAAGTAATGGCTTCTCATTCTAGAGGAGCCCTGCACATAGGTATGCCCTTTCTGCCCAAGGACCAGTTCTGAGTGACTATTACATCGTGAAAGTGATGAATGCTTTCGATGCCCCATGAAAGATATTGAAAGTGCTGAGCTGGGTGATCCATTAGTTATTCCTGTAATCCCCTCTTGCAAGTAACAGGATAAATTGCTTCGGGGGGGGGGGGGGGGGGGGGGGGGGGGGGGGGGGGGGGGGGGGGGGGGGGGGGGGGGGGGGGGGGGGGG
>JABFEA020000098.1:14898234-14926430 GCA_019775915.2 Cyphomyrus plagiostoma
TTGTTTGCCCAATTAATTATATTTAAATGTGTGTGGTGGTTTTTAATTTTTTTTTTCCTTTAATCACCACTTGCAATTAAACTTTTAAATTGCGTGGGGCCCCCCCCCCCCCCCCCCCCCAAGGGATGGAAGGCACCCATGTGATCATGCTCTCAATCACCACCTATAAATCTCACCCTAAAATCCCGTATCGGTCAAATGGACAAAAACTGCAAATTTGAAGTTCTCTGACTCTTATGGTAACTTATGGTGATGTTTTCTGGGTGTCACAGACACTGAGGGACATCTGAGCTTGTGCATTGGAGGAGTATCCAAATGCTCAATCGTCAGCAGTCATTCAAGATTACTCATCTGTACCTTTTAGTCCATAATGAAATCTACTGCAGTTCATAAAGAACCATCCAATTTATTTTAGCTCATTTAGGCACAACAGGATGCTAAGTAGCATGTCTTTGGTGATAACTGTGGAAATTAACTCTAACAGTTCATTACACTGAGGCATCTGTGATTCTTAAATGCTGCTATAGCCTTCTACTTTGGGTTTGTTTTCCAAGCTTGGGCTGGCATGAATGGGTGGGCCTTGATGGTATTCGGGCCCCGATCCACCAAGAACATCTGCCTGAGGGGCTTTGGTGCGAATGCCCCAGGAAGCAGCCCTGTGTTTGTGTGTGATGGCAGCTCAGCCTAGGACTCTGGCTGAAGACCCCCAGGGACCCTCTGCCCCAGTGGAGATTAATCCCCAGCCTTGTTACCTTCTTTAGCACCCAGATTGCTAGCTGTCACAGAGGAGCCAAAGCCATATTTTTTTTATCCCCATAATTAATAATAAAACTGGAGCTATTCATAAATAATCACCTCCTTTGTAAAGATAATCTGTCAGGGCACAGGCTCAGCATCTAAATGTTGACTATTTCAGTATGTTAAAATTAGCAGATTCTAATGTGAATAGTTATTTGTCTTCACATGCTTCACATTCTTATCTCCCAGTACCTAGCTAGAATATGACCTCCTTAAGGAATTTCAGTATTCTGGTTTACCTTTTTCTGTCAGAAGTGACAAGGAGCCAAAACAACCCGCATTTTAGAAACGAGCTTAACAATGTCTTGTGACGATTCTGCCCTTTTGTTATGCATTTGTTTTCAGTTGTTTTTTTCCTGAAGTACACACAGATTGCTAAGCATATGTAAGTGGGACAATGCTTACTATTCTACCAGGTGCTCTTTTCATGTACATAACCAATTCTTAGATTTGACCACATATATAAAATTATCATGCAACCTAATTATTAAATTTATTTTTTAACAATGAAAATATCCCCTATCACCGTTTCCCCCCACAATTTATTGCATGTTTTATTACTTTATTAAATAAACTTGCAATGTTATTATACAACATTTTATCTGTCAAGGGTACTATGCTTTCAAATATATGCTGCATTATATTTTCAACAAAACCGTGATGGTACCCATCAAGAATAACATTAACTGATATGTTTACTTTTGAGTTATGACTTGTATGTAGATGTGCAGGCAAACTGAAATTTCTTTTGTTACATTTTATCCTTTAAACTTGGCATAATAATTGGTAATACAATCATCCTGAATGGGATGATGAGGTAATTTTGATTAATTTGATTGTGACAACATCATAAGTTTAATTTCTAATGAAAAATCTAAGAACTTTGCTGGGTAATTGGATTGTTTTATGCAATGTTTGTTCATGAATTAGAATGCAAATGAATAAGCTCCTGAAAAATTCTAATACCTTCTAGGTTATTTTTAAATCTTTGACCATGGTTAAGCCAGCAGTTTATTATTTCTGTGTTTCCACATTTTGCAGGTAAAAGTTTCTGGATGATGTCATTGTGTGATATCACAATGCAAACTTAGGTTATATGTACACCCTGCCTTGACCTCTGACTTGCTCAAACATTTGAGGTTGATATAGCCTCCCAGAATCTTCACTAGCCCAAAAAACAAAAATAAATTGGTGCAGTCCACCTAGCTAGCAACCAAAAGCTTCACTAGCTAAACCTCCATTAGCTAATGCACCCAAAAGCTTCACTAGCTAAATCTCTGCTAACTAATGCACCTAAAAAATTCACTAGATAAACCTCTCCTAACTAATGCACCCAAAAGTTTCACTTGCTAATCCTCCATTAGCTAATGCACCCAGAAGCTTCACTAGCTAAACCTCTGCTCGCTAATGCACACAAAGCTTCACTTGTTAAACTTTCACTAGTTTTCATTATCTAATATTTCTAGAATAATGAAAAGCAGTGCTCTGCTTTGTCAAACTTAAAAATATGTTCATTTATTATGACAAGACAGCTCATAACAGGCTGTTAACAATAATGCCATTTCAGAATTGGCAGTTGCACAGTGGCATTCCAGCTGTTACAGTCTTTTAAAGAAAGGAGTCGTAATAATGCTGAGGTGATGGCTTCAGTTTATTTATGTACTTAGGGAAAGCGCCAAACAAAACAGAAGGAGCTTTATAATAGAGAAGATTTTACAATGGTTGCGTTTCACTGAAATGAGGATTGTCTGTGTAAGGAGTTTACCCTAAATGAGATATTTAAAGCCCAGAGATGGGTTGGCGCCCCATCCTGGGTTGTTCCGTGCCTTGCTCCTGTAACTTTTGGGATAGGCTCCGGTCGCCGCAACCCTGCATAGGACAGGTGGCTATGGAAGATGGATGGAGATGTTTTGGGGTGATGATAAGGGTAACAGTGTGGTCACAGTAGCTCATAGTGTCCTGCTCAGGGTACCCCTCTGCCTTGTGCCCTGATTTGCCTAGAATAGACTCTAGACCTTTTATGACCCCGACCAACATAAGCAGTTTGAAGATGGATATAATAACAGCAGTATCATTTATAATACTTTCCTTTTTTAAAATTCTGGTGATATACCTGCAGCTGTGAGGTTACATCGCAAGATCCCCCTTGGGTCATGAGCATATGACCTGCTGGCTGACTGCCCATACCCCTCCCCTCCCCCCCGATGGTCTTGATTGTAGGTTAATGAGAACTGTCTCGCTTAATTAGGACATTGTAATCAAGGCTCAACTCATGTGTGGAGAATATAAAATAACATGGGTGTTCTGGATGCTGTTAAGATGGGTCTGGCTTGGGATTTTAAGACTGAGTTTTCAGTCAACGTGCAAGTCACATGATGGATGAAGCGGTAGTACATTATACAGTATATATATATGTGGGATGGGGGGGACGCTTTGACATTCTATCCATCCATTCACCTTCCATTGGCTAATTTAGTCACATCCATTCTAGGCAGCACAGGTCACGAGGCAGGGGAACACCCTTCACAGGATGCTAGTCTATCAAAGGGCACACGCACAAGTCTTAGATATAACACAATTTCTCTGTTTACTGTTTATGTAGTGGAAAAATTAGTTTAAGAAATGGGATGCGTATGAGTGGCTGTAGATAATGGAAGCTATTGAAGTTGCTTTCATTCTCTTTTTTCTTCTCCTGCTCCTTTCTTGATCTCCCAGCTTTTGTGCTCAGGTGGCTTAAAATATAGTATTGATTTTTGTGTGTGTGTGTGTGTGTGTGTGTGTGTGTGTGTGTGTGCATGTGGACAATGAGGCATTTCTCCTGTTCTCTATGTGTTGTAACTTGCTCTTTTATTTTCTTCCTCCTTTTTTGTGCTATAAACGTCCTAGTTGCAGATGGTTTTCTGTCTTGGATTTCTTTTGTAAGTACTGCAGGACTCGTCCCAAGTCCCCCTCACTCCTTGCATGTGAATTCTTACAGAGGGGTTCTTGATAATTTTCAGCAAGTTTTACATCATGCAGTGAATTATCTATAGATGTAAGCAAAGGAATAAAACTCACCATGAATAATGTTTCCTAGCACTAGGCTATCGCAGAAAAGATAATTGAAGCATTTCTGTACCACTGCATTTTCCACTGCATCCCCATGTGCATCCCCCCCCCCCCCCGCAACTTCATGTGCATCCACATATCCACATCACAGGAGAGCTGGTTCTGTAATGCCTTAAGGTAGTGTTTGGCATCCTGGGCAGGAAGCTGTATCTAGAGAGTGAGCAGAAGCCCTTAGCCGTTTTGATTTTGAGGAATCTCCTGAGATAATGAATTCCGCTGGCCAGTGAGGTGTGACCAGCCGCCACTTATACCACAGCCGCGACTTCTCTTCATCGCGGCTTTCCCAGACTTGATACTACCACGCTTATATGCCTCTCATGTCCCCTAGTGGAACCCTGGGGACATAGTGTGCCCTATAAACAGGGGGGTCGAGCTTCCAGCAGCTGCTTGCAAGCTTACATGCCCCCCATCAGCTGCACCGATTTATTTTCACCTTGGATTAATCCTCCCGCCCATGTGTGCTATTGTGGAACGCCATTACATCTGTAGCACACACTGTCAGATTTTTTAGTGGTCATGTTACATGTGCTGTTTTCCTGTATAACTATACCAAATTAATGTGATTGCAGGAGGTAATTTAGGTAGAAAAGCAAGGAATAAAAGGAGATTGTAGATTGTGATCTGTGTGCTCCGATTTCAGTTTTCCTTTACGATCTCTGATCAAATTTTTCTGCTCTTGTTTAAACCTCTCTGTGGACGGTCATGGTATGATGCGGGTTTGAAGCCTCTTTACTGTTTCAGGCATCGCAGTGGAGAGGCAGGACCTCCGGTGTTTTGGCTCGTGATGGAACTCGCCGCACGGCAGTTTTGATGATGAATCGTGAAGGTGTTGCTTTCAGGACATATATTAAGTGGGAGCCATAGAGGGTCACGGGCGAAGGGGTAGCACCACCCCTTGACATTCCAACACAGATGTGCTTGCGTGATGCTAGGTAGGCTGGCAGTCTAAATGTACAGCCTTGCCAATGCACAATACATCTCAGGCCACCGCTCTGCAGTACCCTGCTTTTAGTCTGGGGAGCATTGATCCACGCTTTTACTGTGTAAACATCCAGTACCGCAACTGAAATAAGCACCCATTTAAAAAAACAAACTGGCTTGAAAAGTTGACAGGGTGCTAAATATGCAATGAAGCTGTGGAGGTTTTCTTTTTTCTGTCTGTGGCAGTTTCAGAGGACTGCATATTCGGCTTCATTTATACTCAACCCATGAACTGCAGAATACTGTTTTAGCCGTTGGGTAGGGGGCTAGGGAATTGTCATTTTAAAACTGTAATGGTTTTTAAAAGGTTGGGAAGAACATGATACATACTCTTTACCATCTCCCTGTAACTGAGATCAGATCCTGATGAAGATTCGCCCCATAGAGTGAAACCTCTGGGTTTTAAGATCATTAGTAAAAACACTCTGAACTAATAAGCTGCTTCTACAGCTTTAATGACTTGGTTTCCAGTTACATCTTTTTTTAATTTCCCTAGAAGGGAAATACAGTTGTACCTTTGACTTGGCAAAGTTGTCTTTGCATAAATGTGTGTGCGTGTCCTAACCCTAAAAGCATGCTCATCTTCTCAGTCCAGTTTGATACTCCAAAGCTTCCTTTTAGATTTCGAGTGGCTTTTGTGAGACCTTCTGAGTGCTTGAACATGCGAATTCCTTGGCAGTAATCTTTGATCCGGTCATAAACAGAAGTGTTACTCCATGGAACAGATGTGTGGGGCAGATGGGTTGTGGGTTTTTGTGTGTGGATGATCACATAAGCCTTTTCTATGCTTCTAAGTAGCTTTTATTTTTTGTTCCGATCCCACGTCTGTGCCTTCACTTGAAATAAACATGCGTGCATGTTTAGTGGTGCATGAGTGTGTAGGGGGCTGTTTAAATCCACATTCAGTTCTTTCTGGGGGCTAATAATGCTGACTGCCTGCCATTGCCAGTCTGCTGTGCCAATGTGGCAGTGACAAGTGTTTGCTGGGCCGGATGCTTGGTCAGGGTGTCCAGGTGTTAGCAGTGGGGTGCTGCAGATCCGGCCAGGAGCTGATGCTGGGACAGGACAAGTAGCCCAGGGGGGGGGGGCAAGGGAGCATGCCAGCAATGGGAGGTAAGCTTTGTCTTTAAGTATCACCTCACCAAAGAAATTCACCTAAATATGTTTGAAAGGACTTCTTTAATCAGCACCAGCTGTGGTCTTACGTGTCCTACAGAGTTAGGTGATCATTAGCTGCATGCATGCATTCTCCTACTTTATAATCTGACTTGTATTGGAGCACAGGTTCTGTAATATCCTTGAAGTGCCCCCCTTCATTTGCAGTCGGGGAAGTCAATTTTACTTGTTTGCTGTACGGAGAATGTGAACGAGCAATTTCACACTTCGGACTCTTGAAAGCTAATTGCTCACTTTGTGTTTCAGCTTTTAATGCTCCTAAAAAAAGAGAACCAGGTCTTGCCGGCACATGATTGCGAGATCTAACGGCACAGGGGCATCGTGTTGGATGGTCTGATCAATTTTACTCCCTCGCTGGTGCCTCTTGACAGGTCCCTGATGTAGCATTTTGCTGTTTCGCAAATTTGACTGCCAAAGTTTCACAGCGTCACATGGTGAGAGTGGTGACTTTTATTGGCCTTGTGGAGGTGCCTGGGTGTTTTAGAAATCAAATGAATTTCTTCATAAGACTGGAGTTTGGATCTTACTGTGGCCTGAATGATCTGCTTGGGGTTGGAAACTGACTCCTTCGTTCACTAGCTTTGGACTCTTTATTAAGACCAGGTCTCACTCCTGCCTATTTGTTGTGCATTGTTGTTTAGAAGGATTAGGTTTGAATCTCATGACTGATTGTTTTCTGGTGTTTCTGCTAAAGCAAGACTTTTTAAATGAATCCATCTTATAGTTTATAATGTGGTCGTTTCTTCAACGCAAAATTATGTTAAGCTGATTTCCATTGACTTGCAATAAACGAAAACGTTTTTGATTTAGGCAGCTTGTCCTCAGACTGCGTACTGATAATCACTATGTATTTTCATTACACTATCAGCTTGATTTGGAATGCATGATTATGTCAGAATAATCCATCCATCCATCTTCTAACTGCTTACATCAGTCTGTGTCCCAGAATATTTTTTGAACAACCTACAGTTCAAACTCTAATTTTAATTCTGTTTAAGTGCTATAAATTTAATACCTAAAATGTCTTTGAAGTTATGTTTCTTTAAAATTAGGAATAAGGATGTCGGTTTTCAGATTCTCTTCCATCGTTTCAGTGTTTGCGTGTCTACAGCTGGTGGCCAGTTAACTTATGCGGCGAGTGACTTGTGTGGCCTCCTGTGATGATCATTAATGCGGCCCACGTATCTCATTACCAGTGAGATGCATCGCAGCATCAAAGCAGGTCCAGTCATCAGGCTTTTCCATGTGCTCCACGGCGCGTCCGGCTCTTTGATCTCGCAGCGTTGGCGGGGAGGACCAGGTGGGACGACCCTGGTGCTGACTCTGTGTGCGGTGCGCAAACCGGGAAGCCTGCGTGCGGTTAAAGCAGAGATTGGCTGGGAGCCCCGGACTCAGGAAGTGCCAAAAGTGGTGCTATGGCGGCCAGCTCACCCGGCATGGTGGCATGGCTTCACGGTGGGTGTGAAACGCAGGCCAGTTTGAGGCTTGCAAGGCTGTTTCTATGCATGCACCCTGCTCATAACAATGGCTAGTACCCTATCCATGACCAGAACCCTAACCTTAACTAAGGGTGTGCTCACACTTAGCCTGGTTAATTCCCCCCCCCCCCCGCCATTGCACTTAATGTTCCAGGCCTAAGCTTTTATCATCACCATGCAACTTTTTTGTTGAAGAAAACATATGACGGAAAGCGCCATCACGGTGCACAATGGAATTCATGATTAATGTCCTTATTTTGTGGATTATTTGGAGTCGTTTAGGGTGCGATGACGCACGGCCCTCTTATGGATTTATTGAGTATGCAACAGGTATTTTTTTATTTAATCGTGCTCCGTGGAGAAGAAGCACGTGGCCATATTTGACCAAATATCTCTGAGATTTTGTGTCTTGGATCCAGTTGTTCCTGGATACTTTCATCAAGCAAAATTTCCTGCAAACATGGTACCTCTGCTGATGACCTAAACGATCCCTTAGCTGCAGTGTTGTCACTGCCTGATCTGTATGGCCTACCTGATTCTTTAGAAACAGCTCCCGTTTTTGTGTAGTGTACATGTGCGCGTGCATGTGTCCTTGATGTCATATCTGTGTTAAGGCGTGGCTTGGCCCACTTCTTAAAGCTGGTTCCACCACTTAATCATATTCTGCCCTGGCACGGTACAGAGAAATCACACTAGACGAATGAACTGGACTTTGGGGGTCAAGTGTGCTTGACACTGTAGAGATCGCCTAGTGTGAGTATGGCCTATCAGTCCTTGTTCTCCTTCAAAGATTAAGTCTGTTGCAGTGGTGCATTACATTTTATTCCTGTTATCAGCCGGTGAATTCAGATCAGCAAGAAAAAACCTACAGTGTCGTCTTGAGAAATGCTCTGTACAGCTCAAGTGTGACCCTGGTAGCAGAGGTCCATGCTTTCTCTGATGCCTTCTGTGGGTACTGGTGCATCTTGCAGGTGTCTCTGCGGGGGGGGGGGGGGGTAAAGGGTACATCAGTATCCTCTCAGTCATCAGTGGAGCGCTGGCATCACAGACTGTCCTGTAGCCTGTTTTTAATTCCTCAGAATGCGCTGTCACCGACACGGGGGGGGGGAGGGACTTGGCCGTCAAACTGCTTCCAGTCATCAGATCAGAAACACGCCGTTTCTTAATTTACTTTTTTCGTCACCTTGCCCCTGAATAACGGGCTGAAATATCACGGGGTTGCATATCGCTGTCATGTCAAAACAAAGCAGAGTGCGGATGGAATAAAATACAACTGGCATTCAACAGGCAGATGTGGAATACGAGACAGGGAAAATATCAGGGTCTCCTGTGACTGCACTCCGAAATGAAGAAGACAGAGACACTTTGGACAGAAGCCGACAGGAAAGGGGGCTGGAAGAACACGGTGCCAGCTTTATTTCCGCAATTAAAAATTGGCCTCTGAAGGTCCCAGCTTATCTCCATGCCAGGCAGCACTTGATAGTGTAATGGGTGCCAGCAGCCATCATGGTCAAGCTCAGCTTGTGGTCAAAGGACTCAGGGGAGGCTCTGTGGTTGAGCTCCTCCTCAGGGAAGTATCACACTGGAACCTATGTAATTGCCTTTGGATGGAAGTCTCTTCTGAGGACCTGTAAGGTCACTGCCTGCCTGATAGGCACTGAGGCTAAGTAAAGGTCACATGTTCACATGTTGCTACCAGTGAAGCTTTATGTCAACTCCTTCTGGACCTCAGCTTCTCTCTTAATTTCCAGTTTAAGCAGGAATGTTGATCTGGCAGCGTGTTGGAATTCAGCTTTGAGTAATGTGTAAATACTAATGTCAGACAGCTCATCAGATTCCCATAAATTAGTGTAATATAGACTGTTACAATTTAAGGCACAAATTAGCTTGTCTCAGAATTATGGCTGTTTTTCCGTGAATTATGGCGCAAGGGAGGTAAACGGGCCTCGCATGCGTCATGACCATGTCCATTGTGCCGTCTCCCTATTGGAGGACAATGGCCCACTGACAGGTAGGGAAGCACCTCTGATTGGCTGCTGGGAGAACCCTGTAACACTTAATGCTATCTTGGGGATCTTGTTCTGAACATGCGGGAAGCATTTAAAGGGAAAGTGATCATCTTAGCTTTCCATAGACTGATGATGTCATGGGTGTCACAGCTTCTTCAATAGACTGATGATGTCATGGGTGTCACAGCTTCTTCAATAGACTGATGATGTCATGGGTGTCACAGCTTCTTCACCTCTTCCTCCCAGTCAGATTACTTCTGGCATGTTCCAGGGCTCCTGTCCCCTGGATCAATCAGGGTTTCTTAGCTCAGTTATGGCAACCCAGCTCTCAAGGTCTTGCTGCTGAAGCCGGCGAGTCCCGTGTCAATGTGAAAGCGTAGCCACAGTGAGCAAATTGCTGTGATCGCTCTTGAAGTCTTGCATGACTGCTTTGGGAAGTAAAGTCTAGCACTTCCTCTTGTCGCAGGCAGGCCCCACTGTGATTCCCCCCAATCTGTTCTGTGAGTATTACACCGAACACCCATGTGACATTGTGAGATGAGCCCTGTGGTGCTGCCATGGGGGAGGGTGATAGTGGAGTGTACAGAATGCTGGTGTCAGCATGAAGTCACTTTCTCCTCCAGTCCCCTGCCATCCCCAGCAGGGCGGCGCTGTGGTACCAAGGAACAAGGGGGGGATGACAGGAGGGTGGAAGAACACTATTATCCTATCCTGCATTATCTGCTGAGCAGCATAGACACCACAAGCCAGCACTAGAGGGGGAGAGCGTGAGCCAGGGAAGCTCATTTACAGCCTGTCCTGGCAGGCAGAGGGGATTATGGGGGCCACAGTGCGTACACACAAGCTGACGGCCCTGTCTTCATAAGGCTTTCCCCTCCCCCGCAAGCCCCTGCCATCCGGACGCTCTGAGGTCAGAGTTTCCCCACAGCTGTGCTGTCATATGCCCTGCATCGCTAGAGGGGATTCTGTCTCTCTATATGCGGGCACCCTGCCTCTGTCCAGATCCCCCCCAGGCCTGCGTGGACATGGACCAGCCCAGCTCCAGGATATTAGTCTTGGGAGTTCTTCTCCATTAACTGTAAGTCTGCATGTTCATCAGCAGCTCGAAGAAACCCATTTTGATCAGTGCATTTAGTCGATGCACTGCAATTTCTGTTAATACTCTTGCACAGGCTATTTTTGATTTTTTTCTTACTGAAAATGCAGAGCTTGACTTTTTTTTTGCATTATAAACGAAAATAATACAAGCAGGAAGGTCATATTTTACATGCACTTTGAAAGGTATGGTTTAATTTTCAGGGTGGCAATAAATGTGTATGCTCTTAATAAGGCATTTCTGGACATTAAATGAGTTCCCTTGTTGACATGTTCACATATATGACTGATCTGGGGTCACAGGGGGGGTCTGAAACCCATCCTAGGCAGCACTGGACACAGTAGTGCCAGAAGTTCTGAAGGGAGGTACTCATAAAATCAGATGTTTCTGGAAATTGCTTGTATTTGCACGATGTGTAAATCTGTTCTTATTTAGAATTATGTATTTTAAGAGACTTCAAGGTCACAGAAAACTGTGGAAGTTTTCGATTTTTTTTTCTGTGGAGAATTTCTTCTGGTTTTACATTTTCTGTGAGAAACGCAGCAGTGTTCAGGTGTATTTAAAGGGACAGGCTCCCCGGGTCAGTGTCACCTGTTGGTTTGTAATGGCTGCAGATAACGAGAGTTTCTATAAGTACAGCTGTGCTTTGTTTCTGTGCTCCCTCCAGTGCCGCCCTCTTGCACAAATGCCTCATGGCTGATAATGTCTTTTATTATCTTACCTCCCCCCCCCCGGCTGCTTTATGTGTGACCCTGCTCTGTAGCTGGGGAGAGCTCATGGCTTTCCCACACTACATGATGTCATCATATCTATCCCCCAGCAAAAATGCTGTTCTTCACATCCTGTATTAAATGAATGCATGCTTCAGTAAAGAACCAGAATTTTAAATTGATTTACATGCAGTCGGGGAGGTAGAGATTTCATATGTGCATTGTTAAAGTTCATCTCGATTTAAAGGCTGTAATTTTAAAGTATTTTTGGTAAAACTGTTGTTGCTGTTTTGAATAAATGCTGTGCTTTTAGCAGCCAAGCAGCTAGACATTGTAGTGTAAGATGGAGCTCATATTTAAAAGACACATACACAATCATTATGCTTTGGGGCCCATACTTTAGGGCTGTTTTGGTCAAAAGTCAAGATCCTTAACCACAGTGCCACCTGCTGTCCTTTAGAGGCAGAATCAAAGAGCCAGATGCACCAGAACCACTAGGCTTCCTTCCAGACCAGCTGGCGCCGGGTACTTGCGCCAAACTCTTGCCACCCCTGATTACACTGGACCTTTAGCCTCTGCTGGCATGGTCACCCCACACAGCTCTGTCTCTCGTAACATATGTTCATGGGAACTGTCACCTCACTCACCCCCTCCATCTTCCTCTGCCTCTGCCATTGATGGTGTCCTTGTGTAATCCCAGTTGCCCCGGTTTACCCTATGCTGTCGTTAGATGCGAAGGACTCTCGCTCCCCCTGCCTCCCACTTCTCCTTGTTTTTCATGCCAGGTCCTGCTCAGGGAGCTCTGCCCGTCCTGCTTTATGAACCTCCCCATCTCCAGCCTCCCCATACGCCCTCCTACCCTCAGCTACTATCCGCCTGCTTCTATTTTCTCTTTCCCAGCCTTCCCTGTCGGCTATCCCTACTGACGCCGTCCTTCACTCGCCCTTCCTGTGCGCCGTCAGATTCCATTCCGGCCGGCTCCAGTCAGGGAGGGGGGACAGTGGGGCTACTCCCTGCTCTCAGCTGACTCCATTCATCGTTAAAACGTTTTGGCTTCTCCGAAAGATTGTCCGCTTTAAAAATGCCATTCTAGCAGCGGAAGATGACGAGCGGTTAATTAGTAACACTTCGGAAATCAAAGCTTTGTCATTCTATGAGATTATGGAGCAGTATCTCTTTTTTTTCCAGTTTTTAGACCGTAATGAAATTAGTAGAGCTGAAATCCCCTTTGACTGGACTGGTGACATTGTGCCGCACTCTCAAGAACAACATTAACTAGCACACACTGTTTTTTTTTAACATTCTACCAGTATGATATCTGGTGAAAGCTGTTCATGGCAAGGGTGCAACAACATGAGTGTTACGTCCCCGGCCCCAGTGGGCGGGACCAGCCAGGTGTAACAGATCGAATCACATCAACGCCGGCATAAAGGGGAGAGTAACCTTACTCTCCCTGCGAAGTATTGAGCCAATGTTTACCTTGAACCATACCAAGCATTTTCTCATCTCTCGTCTCCCTGCTTTCCCTCCGTCGTGTTACTTACCTGCGTCTCAGCTCCCTTCGCGTTTGCTCCCTTTCCACAGCCCAGCTCCCGTCCGTAACCCGCCTTCCCAGCCCTGCCCGGTGTCCGACGTCCCGTTTCCCTTTGGCTTGTCTCCCCGGTCTCTCCTCGTCGGCTTGATCTCACGGATAACGAACCCCTTGCCTGCCTCTCGACTACGTCTCTCGCCTTTCGATTCGGATACCTCGTCTGCCCTCTTTTGGCTCTGGAATAAAACCCCCTTGCCTCGCATATCTGGGTCCGTGCTTTTGTCGGGAAACGTTACAATGAGGGAGCCATCAGGGAGATATGGCCTGTCCTCGGGGGGGCTGGGTTGTACTTCACTACTTATTAATGTGTTTGGAGGAGCATGACGACAGAACACGGGGGCTCCGTAAGCATGTCTTTGCAGCTGCCGGCATCCCTGCGTCACAGGGACATGATGACACCATGACCCTCGTGCCAGACCATGTCGGGCTGGGGCACACACTCCATAGTGATCGCTGTGGCAGGAATGAATCACCCTGCCGGCTTCCCGGCGGAGGCTCTGGCACATGATGAGAAATTTGGCGCTTGTAAGTGTCTGTAATGCGCTGACCCTTTTTGAAATGAGCCATCCCCGTTTGGCCATGTCTGGTGTATGTTTATTTGCGGTGCGTATGACTGCTGCATCGGGTTGAGCCGGCATCCTCCTCTCCCATCAAACATCGTGACATCGTAATGAATTTTGCGACATAGTGACTTGCAAACTACTCAAGGCCTGAAGAAGCATGTCAGCTGATTGTATGTCCATCTTTCTCCTTTTGACATTTTTTGTTTTGGGGAGTTGGGTTGGGGGGGGTGACTCTGAATTGGAAGGATTTTGGTTTTTTAAAAAGACATAGTGCTAGTGGGAGGCGTCGAGAAATCACTTCATCCCTTCTAATACGTTTCAGATTTGAAAATTGATTTCAATAATAGGCTTTACTCTCACTTTTTCTAGCTAGATTATCTATCAAAGAAAATCGGAGAAGACATCGCCAAATAGCTTATTTTGTATGGTTGACTGAACCGAAATTAAAATAACTCCTCTTACTGAAATGGATGGTTACCGCCTTCTTTCGTTTTGGTAATTATGAAATATAAAGTATGTTCCATAACCAGAGCCCCTAAATTTAATCACAGAAAGATTAAGGAGTTTTATGTGCTGAATTTATCAAAATTCAAAATTCCCTTATAACTTCCATGGTTTATTTGGTCTCCAGTGTGCCGTGAATATCTCTAGTGTGTTATTAGAATGTGCATGCGTTTACAGACTCTGACCTGATTGTCTTTTCCCGTCATTCAGGGAAGGGATGCATAAGAATAAATAATGGGATGCATTTTAAGTGCAAAATACTGCTGCCCCTGCATTCATGTCTGACTGTTACAAGCCTGGCTGAAGCTGCAGCTGCACAGATTGTTTCCGTCGATTGTTCCTCAAAAATTCAGGATGGACTTTCATAACTGTGACATCATGCCATCTAAATTTTTATCATACTGTGTCATTAATAAAATGTTGGAAATTAAATGATGAGTTTTGAGTGGACATAGTGTTTTTTTTAACTTAAAATTCCTTTTAATTATCCCCATATGAAATATGGGGGTTCAGGGGGGTCCCATACCCTCGATTAACCCACGAGATCCCCTGAAAGCCTCAAAAACAAAATTTTAAGGGGGTCTCAAGATCGGTATTGTGCAACAATATTGACGGGTATTTCGCATACTGGTCACATGTACAAGTAAGATACGTAGAGTGACGCTTGTGAATGTATCTTATAGGCTAACACATTAATAATTATCAAAGATGGTGTCATAGAGGCGATTTAATTTTTTTTTGCTTGATCCCTCCCTCTCCTGGTGCCATGACGGACTCATTGGCTCAGTTAGTATCCCATCCTACAATTAAGCTATCAGCAGGTTACTCTGTGTTTGCTGTGGCACGCCACAGCCTGGGGACTGGAGATTGCAGCTGAAACAATGGGGACTCCAAGCCAGCAGCAGCGACCAGCATCTCGGCGACTCAGATAGGCTTTATCAGCTTCCCGCAGCCCGTCTCCCTCCCTCCCAGGCCGAATGTCGGGGAAGGTACATGGGCCGAGCCGACCCGGTCTCATAGAGGGAGCCCTCACAGGCTGGACACATCCGGCTGCAGCCCCGAGGAGAAGAACGGCGCTTCCCTGCCCGTCTCGCGGTCCACACTGGCGCCTGCGCTGGTGAGATAAGGGGGTGGCGGCATGCCTGGCCATGGGTCTCCACTAACGCTGCCTGCTCTTGCAGCCATGCCGCAATAATGGCTGTAGCTGCTTGTTAAAAGCCTATAATTAATTCTGAAGGGAGACAGAGGCAATGCTGAAAAGCCCAGCCGCAGTTTTTTGGCGGGAACCATAACTCCGTCCCATCCCAGCTGCCTCCCAGACGCTTCAAGTAATCACCCCAATGCCCCCGCATTCCCACCTGTGGGTGGCTCTCATTCGGATTCCCCCTGCTGTACTGGTGTCTCTTTTTTGTGAGGCTGTGCTAAGCAGCATCGACCCGCAATGATGTCTCATCTCATCCTGACAGGTGTCTTTTGCATATTCCTCATTTCCCCCAAGCCAAAAATAAAATATATTATTTTCTTTTTAAGTTTTTTGAGCTTGCAATCACCGCAGGCAAAGCCAGACATGACCTATGATAACAATCATGCCTTGAAAACACTAAGTAGACACAAACAAACGACTCCTCTCCATGGAGCCCAGTGACACTAGTCACTCAGATCAATATCTTGTTTTCTCTGGCTATGACGCTGGCCTTGGGATCAGGCGTATTCTTCCAGCGCCACACCATGACTACTAATTAGCTACACAAAAATACCGATGTATGCAATTCACAGTAATTAGTGCTGTTTAGCAATTCTTGGACTTTGCGTGGTTTTCATAATGTTTTGCAATGCTAATTTACTACCTTCTGTCCCAGATACTGCAGAAGCTGAAAAGGGAACATCACATATTAATAAATAAACCCTACAGCATTTTTGTGTAGAAAGGCTCTGGATGAAGGGGGCGGCATGGTGGTGCAGTGGTTAGCACTGATACCTCACACCTCTGTGACCCGGGTTCTATTCTCCGCCTGGGTCACATGTGTGTGGAGCTTGCATGTTCTCCCCGTGTCGTTGTGGGGTTTCCTCCAGGTACTCCGGTTTCCCCCCACAGTCCAAACACATGCTGAGACTGGTTGGAGTTCCTAAATTGCCCGTAGGTGTGCAGGTGTGCATGTGTGCGTGACTGGTGTGTGAGTGTGCCCTGCGATGGGCTGGCCCCCCATCCAGGGTTGTTCCCTGCCTTGTGCCCGTTGCTTCCGGGATAGGCTCCAGACCCCCCGCGACCCAGTGGGATGAGCGGTTTAGAAAATGGATGGGTGGATGGGCTCTGGATGAAATTACTTTGCTTTCAATGAATGAGTTGCTGTATTTTGGATGCATTTCTGCCAATCTGATGTGAAAAGTATTTGCCAAAACAGCCTTGAGTGAAACACGTCCCAACTCCAAATCGCTTCTCTGTCAGTCAAGCAAGTTCATTTTTATCTTTGTAGTGCCGATTTCAATTTCACAATGTCAGAGTTGCTTTTATATTCCTTTAAATCCTTTGCTTTTTACTATGTTCCCACTCAATTCGATAGTCTATTCTGTAGTTACATTAAAAGAAAACATTCATTTGAAATGTGGATATTCACAGTTGGTAAATTGGTGCTTATTCCTTGAATCATACTGGTTCACCGTAATTTTTTTTATCTGACAATAAACTGATTAAAAAAAACTACAGTGTTACATTTTAAATATTTGTTCAGGATGGCATAGTGATTCCTACCCCCATGTCCTCCCCATTTCTGCAATGGGTTGGCGCCCCCATCCTAGGCTTTATTTCACTTACACCCAGTGTTTCCAGCATGCTATCGGGTCCCTTGTATGTCTGTAGTAAGTGACTGTGTGTGTTGGTCTGACTGTTTGTGTTGGTTTGTCTCCTGTGACCTCGTCTCGTTCGGCGTGTCCCCTGTGACCCGTCTCATTCGGTTTGTCTCTTGTGACCCCGTCTCGTTCGGTTTGTCTCCTGTGACCCCGTCTCGTTTGGCGTGTCCCCTGTGACCCGTCTCGTTCGGTTTGTCCTCTGTGACCCGTCTCGTTCGGTTTGTCCCCTGTGACCCGTCTCGTTCGGCGAGTCCTCTGTGACCCCGTCTCGTTCGGCGAGTCCTCTGTGACCCCGTCTCGTTCGGTTTGTCCCCTGTGACCCGTCTCGTTCGGCGAGTCCTCTGTGACCCCGTCTCGTTCGGCGTGTTCCCTGTGATCCGTGTCGTTCGGTTTGTCCCCTGTGACTCCGTGTCGTTCGGTTTGTCCCCTGTGACTCCGTGTCGTTCGGTTTGTCCCCTGTGACTCCGTCTCGTTCAGTTTGTCCCCTGTGACTCCGTGTCGTTCGGTGTGTCCCCTGTGACTCCGTGTCGTTCGGTTTGTCCCCTGTGACTCCGTGTTGTTCGGTGTGTCCCCTGTGACTCCGTGTCGTTCGGTGTGTCCCCTGTGACTCTGTCTCGTTCGGTGTGTCCCCTGTGACTCCGTGTCGTTCGGTGTGTCCCCTGCCTTGTGCCCTCAGCCTTCAGGAATATGTGCCAGCCTTACCACAACCCTTTACTGGATAAGTGGTTTGGGCACATGGACGGAGGGAATATTTAAGTATCTGTGTATGTCCTTGAAATCAGTTTCCATATAGCTTGAGTATATCAGTGTTTCTTCTAAGAGCAGACTTATCAGCCTTTTGGGAGTGTCACGCTCTTGCGGCAACTGCGCACTTCCTGACCAGAGTGGCATGTGTGTGCTCACACTTCAGGCTCCTCTTGCAGGTGCCCGTTGCTGTCTTGGTGTGTCACGGCATCTGTTTCACTTGCTCATGAAAAAGCAGTAACTGGCAGCCTCCTGCACTGTGTGCTCTCAGCCTTTCATGCAGGGTTATAGTCTCAAAAACAGCAGAGAGCAACATGGCATCACAAATAATTGCTAGTTTCTTCAGGGCCCTCTGAGCATTTCTAAGGCTTTTCTGTTATATTGGCTTTACACTCATGAGAGTTTTTTTGTCTCATTTTCTTTAGTTCTTTAAATTCCACATCTCACATGTCATGTTTGTTTGTATGTGTGTGTGTATACATATATACATATATTTGTAGATGTATATTATTCTTAGTCAGATTCTTATCATTTTTTTTTACAATGAAGTTATAGTTAGCTGTTCTTGTAAGACGTTATTTTATCACCTCTTTCGTGTTATTCACCAAATGCCCAGCAACATCACAGCCCCCAGTGCTGAAACTAACTACCTTGTTTCCAGTTGGCTAAGAGGCTGGGATTCAGGGTGACCTGTGTAATGGTGGGTAATATCACAAACTTACTGAGGATCAAATTTGGAAACGGTTGATGCAAACATTCGACTCTTGTGGGCCACCTATTGGGGAACCATGCTTTGACACCCAAAATCTTGAAAATGGCCCTACCGTGCCAGACTAAGTGCTTTATAAGCCCTATAACATTCGGTGACTGTTCTTATGCTTCCATCACTAGCTTCTGTTATCCAAAGAGCTGGAGTAAGACAATCAATTTCAAACCTCATTAATGACTGCAAAGCACATTTTAATTATAAGTATTTTTGATTAAACTGTTCCTTAGCCATGACTGTTATATAAGTACTTTAGGAGGACAATGTATACCAAGATAAGGCCTGTAATTAACATAATTTTACCTGTTTTAAATCTGGAAAGACTTTAAACAGAAGAACAGGATCCTTCAGTCTCTTCTGAGCTTTGCCATTTAAGCCATGCATTAAAACCTTCTGGAAGGCATTGGGTATGTGATAAGGAAAACAGCAAAAAATGCTTTTGAAATGAAAAAGATGAGTCCATATTATGGTTAGGGAGAAGCTGGAACACAGCAAGATGTTCATGTCACGGTTAATGGTGCAGTTTCTATAGCTGTGTTGTTCATTCTATCCTGCTGTGTGTCAGATTTAGTTGGACGCAGTTTGCTGTCTGTGATCAACCAGCTGTCGATTGATACGTTATTTCCGACACGTGCTGGGGTGCCATGTGGAAGGCAGTTGAGGAAGTGGTTCTGGAGAGACCAGGAGCAGTAACTGAAAGTGCCCCCCCCCCCCCGGAAGGTTGTTGGGTTTGTGTACTGGCATATAGGGCCAGTCCATCCAGAGTTTGCCATGTGAGCGGCCACTTCTGGGATCCAAGAGCCAATAGGGAAAGGTGCAGGGGATGATAGGGCCCACACCAAGCTGTCAGTGTGGTATTTGGCACTCGTGGTCATTCCTGAGCCCTGCCCCTTCATCCCCATTTCCAGCCAATCTCCTCCACCCGAAAGCCAGCACTTTCACTAACTCCAACAATATTTGCTCCCAAAGAGGTTGTTAATTAAATCAGCCCCATTATAATAAGTTTAGTTGAGAGTAAATGTACAAATTTTCAGGTGGTATGGTGGTGCAGTGGTCAGCACTGTTGTCTTATACCTCTGAGACCTGGGTTCAAATCTCTGCCTGGGTTACATGTGTGTGGAGTTTGCATGTTTTCCCCATGTTGTCGTGGGGTTTCCTCCGGTTTCCCCCCACAGTCCAAAGACATGCTGAGGCTGATTGGAGTTCCTAAATTGCCCGTAGGTGTGCATGTGTGAGTGTATCCTGCAATGGGCTCGCCCCCCGTCCAGGGTTGTTCCCTGTCTCGTGCCCATTGACTCTGGGATAGGCTCCGGACCCCCCGCGACCCAGTAGGATAAGTAGGTTGAAAAATGGATGGATGTACAAATTTTCTGCACAAAAGTTTGTTTATTTAGGTATTAAGCTTATTTTCATTTGTTTTTGAGCTAAGCCAAAAGCAAAGATAGCTGCTGTTTAGGGAATGTTTTTGAGTGCCATGTTTTTCCATGTAAAACGATCTTCAGGTACACAAGTCTTTTACGCTAGACATTAAAACTAACATTAATGCCAGTGTATGCAGTAGCCCCTAGCTTATATCCAGCTTGGTGTATATGAGCCTATTCTGATCAGTTGATGCTATTCAATTCAATTCAGTTCGATTCAAACTTTATTTATTTTGACTTGTCAACAGCAGTGTGACGTTCCAGCTTTGCGGGATTGACCCGCTAGCTTGTCCGTTCATACTGTGTCACAGACTGAAGCAAAATCTCAGCCCTCAGGAGTTACTGAGAACCAGAGTTGGAAATTTCAGGTCCAGAAAGTACAAATCCAACCCAAATTTTTGTTTCAACCAACCAGTTTAGTGCTTTGTGACTGTGACTCTTTAGGCTCATCTGGTTGGTTGGAAGTACATTTCATGGTCATTCATTTCAAGTAAATGGTCTCGATATTTACATTCTGGACCTGAAATTGCCTCCTCTGCTGAGAGCCGTGCTCCCCACTTTCACATGCACTCTCTGCTGTGGTGTGAGAGGTCGCTGTCACAGTTAGGGAGCTGTCAGCTGTGCCTTGGCCTCTTCTGCTGCTCACACGAGTGGTCAGTCTGGAGCAAAGCCTGCCCTGGCCGGCCGTGGGGTTAGCGTTTGTTGTGATTGGACCTGCCACCTCACCCTCTGCTCTCGTCTCTCACTTAAACCCATTGAATTCCACACATGAAGGTGAGTCCTATCGATCAGCGTGACCCAAAGCACGGCTCTCTATCGGTCCATGCTGTATTTTTCTGTCCTAAGTTTTCTCCTATCTGGCTTTTCCTTCCCGAAGCCTCTGACCCGGCCTCAGTGATTCTGTGTGGTGGCGAGTGGAACCATTAAGCAGCCAGTGTGTTTTAGATGCTGAATGTGGAATACATTTGGAGATGTGTTTTTATTATTATTGACTGCTTTCACGGAGAATTATGTGATCTGCTTCTTTCAAATTATGAAATATTAGAAGATAATGTCATAGCCTCCCATGTAGCGCATTCTAAAAAAAAATATAGGTTTTGTTTTTCATTTTACTGCTGATACTTTAATCTTTATTTTCCTGTGGACAGAAAATAAATGGCGAAACAATTTACTATAACTCGATCAGTTTTGTGTAATTTGAAACACTTGAAGCAGAATGAAGTATCTAGGTTTGCGTTTTTAGATTTGACAGGTACTCATCAGAATCACAGGCAGAATCAGTTATATGTCATTTTATGAAGTTCTGTGCAAGCGACTGTGCTTTGCTGTCTTTGGTGCTCACGGACGTCCCATACGGTACAGGGTCTACAGCACAGGTGCTGACATGACAGACGGTGCATATGAAGATCATGTGGTACTTACAGAGAAACCTGCAGCTCAAACAGAGAATAAACATACCGGAAGAGCCAGATTCATAAAATAATGTATGCATGTTTTAAATATTTTCACCCACATAAACAAGTGGAGGACAGAAACTGTTCGTGTAAAATCACAATGTGATGTAATGCTTGCATGAAATGTGCTATAATGAAATGGGCACTTGTAATGAATAAATTATACATACTGCATATCTCCAAATAATTTAGTATCACATGCCTTGTATTGGGTGTCGGTGCTCCTTAGGTACCATTATCTCTTCAGAACTCTGCACACTATTGCCAATGTGTGCAAAACGTACCAGAATTTGTTGTGGGTCAGAGACAAACATGAAGCACACAGCAATATTATAAGGCACCTAGCAGGAACACTTCACTGTGTAATACGCACAAAAACTAAAGAACACAACATCAATTACAAATAAATAGGAGAACGGTAAGTTTGCATACCAGTACTGTGTGCAAATGACTGTGAAGTGCAAGGGAAACTGCGTGGTGAGAGATCTCACAGATGCAGAACAGACCGATGACCTAGCGGAGTGCATCCTGAATGCCACTTCACCACAAAACATTTATCTGTCGCTCCAAAGCAATGTACGATTGACGATGAGAGAGCAAGATCAGGATGTGTCCTTGGAGCCGTTGTGGTTAAGGGCCTGGCTCAAAGCCCCATGGTGAGATGAGTGTTGTGCTGGGCCGTGGGATTTGAACTGATGACCTTCCTTTTCTTTCCACGGTCAGCTGTGTTTGCACATGCGAGAAGAGGGAGCTGGGGACTGATGGGAGGTATTTCCTGTCAGCATGGTGATCCTTAGGTCATTCTGATTGGGGGACTGTCATAGGCTGAGCTGGGAATTTATGGCGATGGGACCAGCCAGCGATGGGGAAAAGAGGCTGTTAAACATAGAGAGAGAGAGTGCGGTTGAGACCGGTCGGGGCATCCCCTGCAGATGAGGAATAGTGTCATCTGCTGTCAGGAAAATGGATGGATAGATGGATGTGTCTTTGGGGGTGTGGGGGGCAGGCGAGTGTAAAATGGCGTTAGGTAGTTCACGCTGGGTGAACTGGGAAATCGAGTGAGTTCACTGTGGCGATGCCTGTAGCCGGCCCTCCCCCTTGGAAAGTGTGCCTGTCATCTGTATGATAGACTTCTGGCATGCTAGGCTTATTTATTTGGCTTACTCTGACAATGGGAATGTGTGTGGTGGTGGGGGGGGGGGCTGATCCTCTGTTCTCTGAGACAGAAGCCTGTGACACCACTCATTCCCCCCCCCCCCCCCCCAAACCTCCGTTTGGACAAACTTGCTTTTCATTCATTGCCTTGTTGCTTGGAGCAAATGTTTAATTCTACTTTTCTTGTTCCATCAGTCTGTAGGCAGAGCCCATTTTGTTGGGTGTTTTTTGCAAGCGATAATTACTTTATGTGTTTGGCTTTCCGGGAGTGTTTAATTAACCACACTTGTGTTGTGGCATGTTTTGGGTTTTGCACAGTAGCGTGCAGGTAGAAGAGCATGTTAACACTGAAGTATATCCTCTTGGTAGAGAATCTGCCATCAAAGGTAGGGCACTTTCACCCAGATTCTCTGTTGCCATGGGAGTTAATGTTTTTTTTTTTTTACTTTTGTGGGCTTGTTCTGCTAAGGATTTCAACAGCTATTCCCTGTACCAGTGACATCACTGCAGTTGCCTGATGACTGGGTTCGACTGCACTGTACTGAGTTAATCAGTTTGCTTAATTCCATGCAGGGATAACAGTGATGGACATGGCAAATTAATTGCCTAGTTTCCAGAATTTATGATCTTGAGTAAACTAGAGAATGGTGGGTCATGTGACTAGACTCGATTTGAATAACACCCATAGAGGCGCTGACTTCCTCTAAGCCACGGGTCGTTAATGCCCACGCTATTTTATAAAAGCTTATAAATAATAATAATTAAATGAATGACATTAAATCGACAATCATGTAACCTGCTGGTTAAGGATTTTAAAATTTCCTGTTTCAAGAGGGACCCTGAATCTTTATAGTAAACATATGCAGCTTTATAAAAAAAAAAAGTCACCTTGGGTAAAAGCGTCAGCTAAGCAGATAAATGGAGTGATTTGCACCCGTGCATATTTGGGTTGCTGTTGGGTATTAAGATGAGCCTATTAAACAGATGCCGCTGATATTGCTGGAGCTGGCAGAGGAGGCAGGATGTAACGGTGGTGGGGGTAGCGGGGCAGATCTGCCCCGGGGGCATGGCGTAGCCGTGCGGTGCCACTAATCTGAGCTGGCCGACGACTACAGTGTAGCCAAACCCTCCCTCCCTGACCGCTGCATTTCCTCCCCCTCTCTGGCACGCAAACCCAAAAAAAGGGACTTTGGGCCGCTAGCTCAGCGGCCTGTGACAGAGCCAGCCTTCCAGAGCCGTTAATTAGCCTAAAAGGGGCTGGTGTGTCATAGCAGGATTCTACTTGCAGGGCTCACAGTGTATGCATGCATCGCCGGTGAAGAGCATGCCTGTACCTCAGGCACAGATTTTCTGACCTGCGATTTCTCTTACAAAAAGAGGTTGAGCACTTTACCACCAACATAACACCCCATGCCCAACAGAAGGTGTTTACAAGGGGCCAGCCTACGGATTACTGGAGTTCCATACTCAGTTTAACCACCCTGAGAACTATGCAGGATTAATCTGCAATCCAAAACTGCCAGCTAATCAAGCTACATTGCTGTTCTACTCACTTATTTATTTTTATAAGTTTAATTCTAAGTGACCTACTTTCTAATTACAGTTTTTAATATTTAATAGTTCTAATTATCATTAAATTGGTAATTAGAGGCTGGATTTTAATCTGGTAGTCAAGCTGCATTTCAGTCTTTCTATATGTTGTCCCTTTTGGGGACCTGCTCACCAGTTCATTGAAAAGAAGCATGATGTTGCTGATAGCTGTGAATGTGTATAGTGAAAAACAAATATACCCAAAATGTCAGAACGTGGCTTCATCGCTGACAGATGTATTCATCTTACTCGACTTATTTGACTTTCAAGCGTTTGCGGACCATTACACAAGAGTCAAAAAGACATAATGTCAGTCAAACCCTGAAGGAATGATACAAAAGGAGATGGCACAATGGTTTCATATATGACTGAGAGAGTCAAGTGGTAGGTGCATACAATTCAGAGAGGGTGACGAGGATCAGGATTCTAACCCAGACAGCATTGAGCAAATGGTAAGGGGGGAGGATCTGAACGGGATGTGTCCATCACAGAACACATACGCATTCACACGGTCTCACATTACAGGCTAAGGCACTAGTTCACCTGACACCATGCATTCACTGAAAATACACAGGTACAAAAGATCTCACATACACACACACACACACACACACACACACACATATATATAATGATATTAATATTTCCCATTGTTTTGCTAATATTTACTCTGTGTCACCAGAGACCAATGTCAATATCAATGTGGTTATTTTGTATCCGTCCAGATACATTAACATGTACTGACTGTTATAGTTGTAATTTGCTAGTAATAATCATCTTTTGGTGATGGGGCTGAAAATGCTTTCGGAAATGATCTCCGCTTCCTTTTGGCTTTAAACTCTACTGTCCACCACCACCCACAGTCAGAATAAATGCATAAATAAGTAAATAATAAACTAAGGGCTGGACTAGGATTCAGAATTGACCCTACGGACTCACAACACGTGGGGGTTGCCCCACATGAAGTTTTCTGACCCACAACCCCATTTGCTCACCAAGATAATGCCCAGTATGCCTGTCTGACCCTGCATGCTGGTGAAGTTACTAATTCTGATTTATTTTTCGTTTGCACTGAACTCCTTGTTAAACATCGCATGCCATTCTTTATAAGATTTCTCCAAATTACTGAACAGTGTCTATTCTAAAACCATGCGTGATCTAATCGTCCCACAATATGTTAATTGACTGCATAATTAATCGGTTACTTCATTACCCAAAACCACTAATCTATAGTGAGCACTCTGTTGCAAACAGCTGCCATGGTGATGTGATGTCACACTAGCAGCCATGGTGATGTGATGTCACGCTGGAAGCCATGGTGATGTGATGTCACACTGGAAGCCATGGTAATGTGTGGTCATAAGGCCGTTTGTAGTTATGTGAGACAAAGCAGGCTGCCATGGTAAAGTAAATCAGACTGACTGCTATGGTGATGTGAGGTGAAAGTAGTTCCCAGGATTTTGTGAGGTCAGTTACCCATAGGGACTGTGAAGCTTTTAGTGTGAGAAAAGTACTTTATTAATGCCAGACATTTGTCTTCTTCTTAGTGAAGTTGGAATCTTCTAGTACTTGACAGGAATGTTGTTTGGTCAGTAGTGGTTTGCCCATTATTTTTTATTGTAAAGAATTTTGAACCTTGAATGTAGCATTACTTCTGTTTTGCCTGAAATTGTTAATGTCTGCTACATTTTGGTCATTTCATGTAAGCATTTATCATCCCTGTGATGAGGGGTATGTCATCTGTATCAGGACTGCAGGATTGGCTTGGTGATAAATGTGTCACTTAAGAGCCACACTGTGTCCTTGTGAGCAGGGGGTTGCAGAAGCATGAATTGTGCATGCATTGTCATGCATGGTGTCCACACTCATGGATACTGGATTTAAGGCTATCTTGGCTGAATATATGATACCCGTGGTCACTGGGCCGTTGGAAAAGAATGTTTGAGGACCACCTAGTCTCATTTATTTTCCCAAAAGAGAGGGAGGCAGGTCTTCAAGTGCAGTCCGCGATATCTGATATGCTTTAGGAACGCCGTTTACAGAAGCCTGAATCAGCTTTTTAATAACTTGCTTGAAAGGGTTAAAGGTCATAGAGGTCATTATCACCACGTGGGAGTGACAGTGTCTGTGACCCACTGCTAGCAGGCGATGCCCCAGCACCATGATAGTGCAGTAGGGTGTGTTTTTTCAGATAGACAGCAGGGGATATGCAAGCAGACAGTGAGGGCAGAGAGACGATGCAAGGAGCTGACACATTTCCATATTTGTGCTGTGCTCTGTTTTTGCATTCGGCACACTCCCCTCTTCCCTCTTCCCTTTTAGTTCTCCTCTGCGTCTCTCTCTCCCGCTTTCTCTAGCATTGTACTCGTTAGTCATCTCCTCTTTCCCCCGCTCTTATTCAGCTGTCATGTGCCCAGCAGTTCCCTTGCCGCAACTCACACTTCACTTAGGTTCCCTTGTATACTCCTCTCCTCTCCTCTCTTCTCCTCCCACTTTTCCCTCCCTCGCTTCCCTCCCCTCCCGCCTGTCTCCCTCCGCGATTTTCCCCGCCAGTATCAGAGCTGAGGGAGTAGGGGATGGATGGAGGGGATGTGTGCACGATCCAGAGGAGGGGGCCTTTGAAGCATCCCGCGGAGCAAGGTGGGAATGAAATGCCCCCCCCCGATGCTTTCATTTGCTTTCATTCGTGTCTTTGCTGGTTTTGTCCATTCTGTCCTCACTTATCCTGCCGTCTTCATTTCTTTACCGGAATGTCTCTTTGCCGCCGTGTCCGGTCATTCAGGGGTGCGATGTCCTCTGCGTTTTGGTCGTGTGCTGATAGACCTGGTGTGTGTGTGTGTGTGTGTGTGTGTGTGCGCGCGCATGCCTGTCCCTGCTTGTCTCATTTCTGACCATCCTCTGCCAGGTCCACAGCGATGCATTTCTTGTCCGGGTCTCCAATGGGTGTCGTCGCTAGATACTCTGTGCTTCATGTTGTTGCGTTGGATCCACTTTAGCCTTAGGTCATATGGAGCGCTGCCCTCCTCAGTGCCGTGCTGCTGCCAGATGACCCTGGGAGACGGGCGTCCCCCCTGTCCTCCTCTAACACAGCTGATCCCTGGTTTATGTAATCCGGTGTGAGGAGGAGTTTTTCAGAAGAAGCATTGGCCAGCAAAGCTTGGTGGGGGTCTGGGGGTACGCAGAGCTCATGGTAGGGTGTGAGAGCAAGGGTGATCCTTCATCCTGAAGAACACGTCAGAGGGACCTGGGAAGCACAAGAGGGAATCTGCTGGGTAGGAACATCGTGCTGCAAGCCGCTTTGCTCCTCCTGGCCAATGTGGGCCACTTGCTGATGGGCGGGCCCTCGACAGTGCATCAGCAGGCGTGTGCTGAGACTCTGCTCTGGGCTGTGGCGGCCGACACACACAGGTGGGCACGTCTGTTCTCACATTAGCACTAATTAAATCGGCCTGCTCCTCCCGTCCCTAGGCAACTCTGCTGACGTGACGCTGGTTTCTGTCATGAGCGTTTACCTCGGACGGACTTCTGTAACCTGGTGGTAGAGCCGACATACTTGCTGAAACACTCATTCCCGGTCAGCCAGGGGGCACACTTCATTCTGGAGAGGAGTATAGTGAGTGCCTGCCTGTTTTGGATGTGTGGACTGACCCCATCAAATGATTAGCTAGGAAACAGGGAATTAGCCGCATCGTAACCCCATTAGCTGTCGCCGAGGGAGGTGCCGGGATGAACACCTCTGCGCTGATCTGCCGCTCACTGCCTGCAGAGTGATTTATCAGACGCTGGCAACTAGAAATTTGCCATAATCTGTATCTGTATTTCCCTTTTAATTACAATGCAGTTTGTTTATTCATGCCATCTCTGGTCGTCAGTGCTGGTCAAAGGGCTGTCCCCGCTTGGCCAATACCTGGATTCTAACTGGGGATATTAAATTTCATTCAGTTTCTTCGTTATACTTCAGAAGCAGGTCTGTGATTCAGCTGTTTTGTAATAGACGGTGGAAAAGTTCATAATCACTTGTCAATGAAATAAACATTACACAACCGGTACAATTTTTGACAAGCACATACCATAGAAAATATAGTGTATAACCTATAATGGTCTATAATTATGTAATTGTGTATATGCTAGGGCTGCACGATTTGGGGAAAATATCCAATCGCGATTTTTCTGACAGAAATTGCGATTACGATTTGATTTGCGAT
>JABFEA020000098.1:14938269-14953593 GCA_019775915.2 Cyphomyrus plagiostoma
AGCATCCGACACACACATACAAACAAGCACCAAATGGCCGCTGCTCTGGGGTGGCAAGACTCGCCCTTTGCAACTTGAAAACCTGGCGCCAGGTCCACTTGCCTTTCAGTCCAGCATACTCACCCCCCAGCACAAAACGGCCAAGCAGTAGTGCACATAAACAGAGTCTCTGACACCAGTTCCCCCGTCCAACTCCCACTAAACTCAATTTTTTTTTATCATTTGACAGTCTCTTTCTGAAGCATATAATTTTTTACACCTCATGAAGGAAAAGCAACAACATGTATACACATACCTTTGGTTGACTTGCTTTCTTTATTTCCCAAATGCACCTACAATCAACCAGTTAGCTGTAACCACTGAGTAGATTACAGAGCAAAATACTTTCCACTTAGGATTAAATGGTACTGACTTTGATTTTATAAGCAAGAACGTTTTGGCCACATGGTTAGATGGTATGTCCTGGGAACATCCAACACATTTTGCAACCCAAATAACACCACCTGTAAAGTAAAAGTTGGTAGTAGCAGCCTTCAGCTGTGCTGCTGTTTATATTCAGCAGGAACTGTGGCACTTGTAAGGATAGAGAAGATGGGTGCTGCAAGATACCAACTGTTTCTTGACGGAACCCTGATGACTGCAGGGATCCTGTGCAGGGTGTGCCCCATACACCTATGCTTTTTATATAGAGGTCTGAAGAAGGATTGATGGACTAGTTATGTATGTATAATTTCAGGGCATTGGAACTGACATTCTATGAAGTCAGGCCTGCAGAGAGAATTTAGTATGTATAACCATAAACATCCTGTGAAAATCAGTGTAAAAGTCAGCTTGTTGGTGGCGATGGTGGGCTTGGGCGAATTCAAGTTAGTGCAGGTCCAAGTGAGAAATTCACTTCAATTCAATATAACAGGTTGCGGCAAAGTTCTAATTAACGGGCAGGACTGAAGAGACTGGATGAATTTTATGCCGACTTTTATTTCAAGGATCAGGAACGACTTTGAAGTCCCTGTTTGGAATGTGGCACTCATACGCGTGTCTTTTCTGAAAGTATTTTAGAGCATCAAGAAGGCACCCCTGAGCTGATATTGTTTGCCTCAGCTAAAACAAGGGCTGACAGATGTGTTGGAAGCTGAGCATCTTCATGGCTGTTATTTATGCGGCCTGGGAAAAGATATCAGTAAAAATGAGTGATAGGAGGCAGGAGGGGCATTGCCCATGTGTCAGATGGAGAGGTGAGAGAGTGCAGGTCTTTCACAGTTGACTGTATGGCCCCCAGGAGAGTCACAGGTGGCTAAGAAAAATAGACAGCTAAGGGTAGAAATACCAGAGAGACTCATATTCTAGCCCCTGTTCTCGTAGCTGCCAGCTTGGTCCACTACAAAGAAATCATTCATGCCTTCCTTGTGTTCATCTTTTTACGAAAGCTTTTGAAGACCATTATTCTGGTTCAAACCTTGGTTTTTGTCCCTTGCTAATGGGTTATGTCTGTCCAAATCCCAGGGCCATGCAAACAAAATCCTCTTTCCTTCCTTTGAAGGTCTGTATGTTGCAGTTCCTGATGATGGTAGGTTGAATTGATGCTCATTTGGCCCCATGTTGTTATTAGTGACTCTGGGGTTAAATTAGTGCAGCTATGTAGTCCTATAATCAAGAAGCCATAACTATAAGACCGCAGGGCAAGGGGGAAACCATTCAGGAGACCGATGGGGGGTAGCCTGGAACGATAAATGTCACGTACATTCATCTACAGTAAATGGAAGCAAAATTCAGCATTCATCACTGCTAGGAATTTCAACACAATGGTTGCCATAGGTAACACAGATGGGCGTGTGTTGTTTACCAAAGCACTGCAAAGCCTAAGCAATCCCCAGGGAGAAATGTAGAGCAGGTGCATCGGGATTTGTCAGACATCTTGTGATGGAGTCGGGGTGTCAGAATTATTGACATGCTTCTGGTCAGTTTATTAGCATTGACCTGATGGCACACTTTTTGGAGTACCATTGAGAAAGAAGGAAAACATTGCAATGATACAAAAACCCTTAAAAGGGTATTAATTGAAGCCAGAATTATATCCATCCATTTTCTCTGTCCACTTCACCTGTTCAGGATCACAGGGGGAGCTTATCTTGGAAGCTATAGGCACAATGCATGATGGGGTGCCAAGCCATAATACTTGTAGGGCATATGCACACCTGCAGGCAATCTGCTAACTGCATTTCACCGTAGAATGTTTTTGGACCGTGGGGGAAGTCAGAGTACTCAGAGGGATCCCGGCAATGACACGCAGAGAACATGAACATGAAAACTCCACACACATGGAGCCACGGCAAAGACTGAAACCCTGCTCCCAAAGGTGTGAGACAACAGTGTTAACCACTCCATGTTACTTAAAACTAAAGGTCATATCTGTATTTCTCAAATACAAATAGACAGGTGGACATGGAGTTATGTATTCCGTGGCTCACTATGCTGTTTTTCCTATGCTAATTTAAAATCATCTGGTACGTACAGTTCCAGTGTACATGACTAGATGTCCTTTATGCATTTCTGCCCCGGGTGTGATGTTCTGCTCATTCACTGCACTTAAAACTCTACGAGCAGATTCCTTTGTTGTTTTACCATTACTATCAGAACTTCAGTGGCCCCTTAACTATGCCCTGACTGGGAAAAAGTCCTCCTGACTTTCTGCTACCCTTAAAACAAACACAAGTCAGTCCATGCCGCAGTACTTGCCCCACACCACTTCCTGGTCGGGTCAGGAAATAGCTTGTGACTGGTTGGTGTTAATAACCCAGACCACTGCTCCAGGAGGGGGGTGGGGGTCTCTAGTTGTTCCTCCCACAAAGTGTTTCAGAATATTTACTGCTCCATCCTCTGAGGATGCATGTGTCTGTCTGTGATAATTCAACCACCACAACTTCCTCTCTGGTTCCCCCCAGTGAAAAACACAGATGACACTGCAGTGGAGCCCAGTGAAATATTGGCCTTTATTTCTCAGTCAGATCTAACTGCTGCTGCTGTTTGATATATCATTTTTATATTTCAGGTGATTTAGGATTTTATTATTTTTGATATACTTTTCAAACGTGTATGACATTTCTCTCTGCTGCCTTTCGCAGCTTGCCTCTTCCCTTCCCTCTTCATACAATACCCTGCACATATCGGAATCCGAACCATTGTAATTGCCAAGAACAAAACGTACAATGAATCCGTTTTGGTGGCATGAGATATACAATTAAACATACAATCAAGATAATCGCAAACAAAAAATAGAATGACAAATACAAAAAATCAGAAACAGGGATGTTCAAATAAACAGAAAATGTGCAACGATCGGATGTAGGGTACAGGCAGGTTTGGGGTATGTACAGATATCTTATAAAATCAATAAGAGTATAAAATTCTTACAGTGGGGTATTGAATATGAAACAATCTGCCAGCATGCTCCTTATTTAGGAGGGCAGTTGCCTGTGGAAAGATGGTGTTAATATGGCCATTAGTCCTTGGGCTACAAAGATGCTGGGGAAGAAGGCAGTGACTGGGGTGCAAGGGGTCATACATTATTTCCTTAACCCCATTCCTCATCTTTGATGAGATAATTCATCGATACTCACTCTAACACGGTGCTTGCATGTCCAGTGACACAGGCTCCATGTGCCTCTTCCTCAAAGGTGAAAACAAAGCTACCCAAACAGGACCGCAGGATGACCGTCTGGGGATGGGGATGCAGTTCAGGGGAGGGACCCTCAAGCAGCTGTGTCTGCTGTTGGTCGGCATATGAAACTCCCAGAATGTGGTTATTCTTAATGTTCTGAGGGCAGAAGGAAGAATGGTTTAGAAATTACCAATCAAATTGTAGAGGAGGTGGGTTCAAGCAACTAGAGGAAATGGGACCAAGTCAGCTCAATGGTTGGTCACACCTCTTACAGTTGCTTGGACCCACCTCCTCTAAAGTTTTATTGGTTATCTCTCAAAATCAGTAATTTTTCCTTCTTCTCTCAGAACAGTTTTGTGTAAGTAAAACTCCCAGGAGCATTATTCTCCTGATATTGAGGAACCTCAAGTTTACAGTGTCTCTGGGGCAGTTCTGGGAAGGGGGGGAAGCAGGTTTTTGGTTTTCAAAATTGTCTTTTGCATCTTAATTCTGGCAATGTAGTGTAAGTAATATTTGGTGGACACTTAGATCAGATGCATCTGGGCCCCCCTAACAGTATAACTGGTACCAGTCTGGCCCCATTGAAATGGTCTAGAACCTGCACTGCGGTGCCTCTCTGACCCTAACCTTAACCCTAACCCTAACCTTAACCCTAACCCTAACCCTAACCTTAACCCTAACCCTAACCCAAACCTGCATGCGGCTTAATGGAACAACAGAGAGATCTGTCACACTGCAGGTCTGTCTCCATGTTCCTCCAGCATCTCACTTATTATGGCTCACCACCATCTGCACTCTGCCGATTATACGTTCAAGATCCTTCAGCCGTAAGCACAAAAACTGGTAACAAGAAACAAAAATTTCTCTCCTTGAAGAGATCCTGGTATCCCGGCAGTGGAGGGTCGTATTCTTACATATGTGCTTAAAATATGGTGATGACAAGCTGTTCGGAAACGCAGAGGTGCCGGTCATTATTAACCGTTAAGAAATCCCAACGGCCGAGTGTGTAATTCTGTCCCCTGCTGTTCCCACTTTACCAGATGCCAGCCGCTGGTACCATAACACTGTCAGCGTCTGCGGGTACAGCAACACGGCAGGAGGCTGGCCCACTGGCATGTTTAACTGAAAACCAGTTAAAGCAAACGATGGACCCAAACAAACAAGCCACTGAGGGCTTGAACCTTAATAGTGCTGGTGGGAGTTAACGAAGCTGCACTCTCCGTTTTTATGGGGTGAGGCGCTAATTACAGGCTGCCATGATTCTAATTTGGGTCCTCGCTTCAAATCCCTAGGCTGGGATGGAGCTGAATGTAACCAAGGCAGATGATTCTGTGGGTTAGATGGTGATAGGGTGTGTGTGTGGGGGTGAGTTTAATTAAAAAAGGAAGCCAATCTTATTAGTTTGTGTCTTCAGATAAATTTGCAAGAAGCTATCAAGGCGGGATGTGTTGATTTATTTACTTTCCGCGTTGTTTTCATTCAGCACTGAGAAAGATGTCAGTGAGATGACACAGGTGTCATTTCTGTTTTATTGATTTATTGCACTGACTTTTTTTCCCCCCGGATTTCCTCATACTGAACTGCAATTAACTGACAAGAATTTCTTGTCTCGGTCGATTGATAACTCCCCCAGCCCACCACCCACCCCACTAGGTGCTAGCAGGTAATGTGTGTGGAGCAGGGAGTAGAGGCTGCTGACCTGTGTGGGTTTGAACTGAACTGTAGTGCAGATGCAGTATATGTTGGTTCTGCTTGTCGGTAGGGTGATCAATAAACATTTTGTGTAATTTCTGTCACCTGTTCCCATAAATTCCTGCCATTTGGACAATTTTCTGTGACAAGACCATATTTTTTAAGAAGCTGTCATTGATGAAAAATTTACATACTTTTGTTGTTAATGATCCCTAACTGTACAGTCGACCTTTCTGCATTGTAACTTTCCCCATCGTGATTTTTGATGTATTGCAGAGTCAGCGTAAGATATAAATTTTTTGAGAGTTTTGTGAAAGTTACAGACGATGCACAAAAAGTTTAGTAAGCCATAAATGTGTACAGTGTTGGTTTGGAGGATACCAAGTGTGTTTATGGCAGCCTCTCACATGACGCCACGCAGAGATTTCACTGTGATCCTTATGTCTTTTCACTTCACATTAGTCACCAAGGGGACCACAAAATCTTACGTGGTTTTGCCAGATTGCGGGGGGCTTATGCTTCTAACCCCTGCGATGTGGGAGGGTCGACTATAAATAGTCCTACAGGGGCTTTGCTGTAGAAGACTTGTGCCCTTAGACCAACTGTAGAAGACTTGCTGTAGAAGACTTGTGCCCTTAGTTTTCTAGACCAACTTCCCTGGTAGTTACACACCTTTGAAAGTGACTCTATACTATACTTTCTGATTCAAAATAACAAACAGAATCTTGTCCATCATCACAAAGCTAATGATGTGGCTTTCGTCTCTTGTTTTATGTTATCAGAAAAGTCTATTCTAATATAACTGCTTAGAAAAATGACCATCAAGTAGTTTTCATTTTATTTAAAATCAATTAAATGTTACTGCCAGAAAGATAAAGCGTAATAACAGTAACAGAATAGTAACAGAAAACGATGAGGACATTAATTTATGACAGGAGAAACGGGCCTGTCTTTTATCTTAATGTACCATTTGTACCCTAGACCTACATTATCATGGCAATACTCTGAAAATGCAGACATTAATAGTAATTGCTCTCGAGCTGTGAGCAGTGTTCTCCTTAAATATTATTTCCCTTTTCAGATGATGTGAGATGTTTCTTGAGTAAGGTAACTTTTTTTTCCCACAACTCACATGTGACATACAGATACATCTGCACCATCTGTGAACATTGGTGCCATTTTCTGGAACGTGGTGGATGGGCTTTCAGTCAGCCACGAGACCCACACTCCGCATGGTTTGCAATTTGGAGACTACAAGTCAGCTAACTGCCTAGTTTTTCAGGAAACAAGATGACCTAGAGGAGAAACACACGAACACATCTCCCATTCGTTTATTGTGACTGAATAGCAGTTATATAGTTATATATGATTCGAAACACGTAAATAAAAATCATGATGCTAAGCTATGCTAAGCAGGTCTTTTTGCTTGTGAATGGCAATAGAACACAGGAAAGGGCTTTTAAACGGATTTGATTACCAGCTGTGGAAGGCTCTGTGCTGAGAATTCCTGCTATGTAAGACTTAGCAGAGATTAGCGTGCACCCAAGGGACCCGCCCTCTGGTCTGTTACAGTGCTTCCTCATTGGCCGCTTGCAGTGTCCATCACCACAATGCCTTTGGTAGATCGTCTCCTGCCTGCTTTATCATCATCAAAAGCCTCCCCATAGAGAGTCCAGTGACCCACAGCCCCCCTGATGTGGCATTTGACCAGAGTACGGGTCTAATATGTTGATAGAGTCTTCTGGCATCCTGGGAATAACATTTCTTCCACACATATTCTCAAAGTTCAGGTGCCATTTACTTCTAGTATGAAATAAACTGTTTGTAGTACCTTATCTGGTAAATTCTATGACCCTGTACCATACCATAGGATGACATCATAATCTTTTAGAAATTAATAAATTTATACCTGCTGCAAAAATTCCAGCACAAGGTCACCATCCCAGGCACAGGTTTATTCTGAACAGAATACCAGAGATCATGATTATTCAAATGTAGGGTATAACCCACCAGACAGAACTCCTGTATTCGGAGAAAAGGAGGAGTCATTTTCTCTGAACAATTTACCCGTGATTTCTGGCAGAGCAGGGTTTTGCTGTCTTCACATTTTCAGCTATGCTATTTGTATGCCTGCCTGTCATGGATGTGTTTATTAAAATGTCAGAGGGCTGTTCGATGTGGTTCCCAGCAGCTTGACTTGTTTTTGCCTCTGGGCCTGTCGCTGGTGGCTGTTTTCTGCCCCCACTGACACGTGCCCAGCCCCGAGCTGGGTGGATATGGCGTGAGCTTGTGCACAGTGCATCACGTGAGGACCTCCCCCTTGCATGGGCAGCCCAGAGGTCCCTTAAGTCACCAGATGCCGCCAGTTGCCAGCAGTTGGGTTTGTCCATCTCACCTGTGGCTAAAGCTGTACGGTGTATGTGTTCCCTTTCGCCCAAATGCAGTACCTTGCTCCCTCTAATGCCGCTCCGTGTTATAGCAGCAGGAAGTGTGATATCAGTGCCGATTGCCACATCTCCAGCAGGAGACCACAGCTCCGGGTTTAATCGACTTAAATAAGGGCAAGGTCGCCTAACGCATCATAAGTCGGAAAATTAGAAAGGTGAGATCAAGGCTGGAGTCGCTGGAAAGCGCTTCACATAAAGGCCCTTCAGATTTTTCCATACTTATTGCTAATTTCATAATTACGCCAGAAGGAATACCTGGTTTAAGCATTATGATGATATAAATTGTTATAAAAAGAATGGATTCACCCCCCTGTGGGACACAGTGGGATCTTTTACGATCCGTGGCTGGAAGGTGAATGGATGGTTTTGAGAATATATTGATACTTATTTTTCTTATAGTCAGTAAGCATATTAAAACAGGGGATGTTGTCACTGAAATATCAGCCAATGACAGGGGAACAATGATTTGATTGGTCTATTTTGCAACATTCTAGTGCTCCTAGTGTGACGTGTTCACCAATCGGCAGCCAGATGTTGCAGTGGTAAAGCAGAGCAGACTGGCCCCATGTGACAGATGATGCCACCTGCTGGTATCTCCAGGTTCTCCACAGGCGAAAGACTCCCCTGGCGGTGGCATGAGGCAGATGGTCACCCTGCAGGAGGGACGGAGGGGGCCAACAGACCCACGCGGGGGCAGGTGGCAGGCCGGGGGCTGGGGTCTGCCCGTTCCAATCTGCAGTGCCCACTCCGATGCAAGGCGAGCTGTCCCATCCTGCCCAGCAGACCTCACAGCTCCCGTGCGAACATGGGGAGCACGCGGAGACCATGAGTGGTGGTGGCGAGAGGGGGGGGGCACACCTGCTGTGAGAACCTTGTTAAGTTAATGAATCCTCCAGGACCACAGGACTCGTGTGGACCCGCTCTGCTCACGCCTCCTGAGGTCGAGTGTGGCCAGTTTGGTGCTGGCACCCGAATGAAGTGCTGAATCTCAGGCACGCCAGGCTCTTGGCTCCCCAGTTCAGCTCAGAAACCTCAGACAGTCTCCCTGACTCCTCTGCAGTCATATGCATTAGGACACACTGCCCAGGACAAACTCTTATGCTTTTCCATCCATCTTCCATAACTGCTTATCCAGTAACAAGGTCATCGTGAGCCTGGAGCCTATCACAGGAATCTCACGATGAGGCAGGGGACAGTCTGCATGGGATTCCGGTCCATTCCAGTGTATTCATTCGGTGTGGGCAATTTTCAGAAATTCATTTTGCCTGGGCGCATGTTTGAGTACCCAGAGGGATCCTGGGTATCTTACTGCTGTCTGCATTAAGCACAGTGACTGTGGCTCTGGGACCAGAACATGTCGTCTGTCTGATTTTCTATGTCTGCTATCTCGCTGCATTCCAAGGGTATCAGGCTGGCTCACTTCTTCAACATTAAGTAGTGTTGCAGAGTCGCAGTTCACCTCCATGTTTTGAGTGATATTTGCTATGGTGCTCTTAGGTCAGGGATGACCACTGTCACGTATGGCTGTAGATCCCCTTATGGTGCTAAATTTGATTCCATACTTTCTCCTAATGGATCCAGAAGTTCACCTGAAATAGACATACAGGCAAATTAGCCAAAAAAAAAAAACCATACGGTATTTGTCAGTCGGGCATCGGTAAAAGTTGACTGGGACTTATGTGTCCCAGTTTCAAACAGCTCCTGTGAAGTTTTTCTTTTTCTGCAAACAGCTCCGGGACAGAATTATTTCCACATTCTACCCTTCCTTGGAAGCCAGTGGAGAGAAAAAAAAAAAGCATTTTCAATCCTCCAATGCGGGTAAATCTCTCCACTTAGCGTACTTTACTGGCAGAGCGGAGCTCAAAGTAACATTTTCTCAATCCCAAGAATTTGGAATTTGTACTTGAAGAAAAGATGAACGGTGGTGTGTATGTAGGGTTCATGCCAGCTATGTCCTTCGTTAATCCGCTTCACATTCCCCAGTCTTCACAGCCACCTGCTCATAAGATCAAGGGGGTGTTTTTGCTCCCGGTGGAATCTGAGGTCTGTTTTTCAAAGCTGAATAACCGCAAACTACAAGCTGGATTTCGTGCTGACGTTCAAAAGGCTGTTAATACCCGCCTTTGGTATTGAACCTATTCCTTTTGTTTTCAGCCCATCCATTGGCTAGAACATTTTGGGCCATTTTAATCCGCCGTGATTGGTTTAGAAGCGTCGACGTCTAATTTTGAAAATCTGGAGTTGAGTGGTTTTTTTGCCCGACTAATTGTCGCATGGGCCTTGGCCCCTTGGCGTAATTACTTCTTTTTGAAAGCCTTTTTGTTTCAGGAAGCAGCAAAAGCAACTAAAATTACAAACAATTACAAAAAGTGGGAGACGTGACATTATGTCTATGTCATAATGTCTTTCGATGTATCGTGGCAGCATGGTTAGCACTTGTATTCTTCATTGTTCTCTTCCTCAGAATGGGAATCAGTGTAATGGCAACGTTACAGCTTTTCTGCGGTTGAGTATTGCTTTGCCCTAGAGGTGTGTCTGACTGTTTGGGTGGGAGGTGTTCGTCCTCCTACCATTCACCCCAAAACCCATGCTGACCTCACCCCTCCCCCTCCTCCGCAGGCTCCGAGAGTGGCAGAGGTCACATGATCTCGACGGATGACGCCGAGTACCCGCGGGAATACCGCACCCTGGGCGCCGGTGGCTCGCGGCGCTTCTCCAACGTGGGCCTGGTGCACACGTCCGAACGGCGCCACACGGTTGTCGCCACCGCTGCCACCGGTGGGCAGAGTGTGGAGCCCAAGGCGGACGCCGAGCGGAAGAGGGACGCTGTTATGGAGCACCTGAAGAACAAGTACCCTGGGCAGCAGGGGGGCACACACACCCCCTCCTATGGCAGCCTGCGGGTGCCCATGGAGCGGCCCCGGGAGCAGGTACCCGAGGTCCCCCCTCCCAGCCACCTACACACCACATATTACCTGTCATCTAATTATAAAGCTCTTGACCACTCTGCGGGTGGACTGGCTAATGGGGGGGAGCAGGGGGGGTTGGCTTCAAAGCACTGATGGAAACAAGTGAAGCTCCAGAGAATGACCAGGACGAGCTGCTCTTCAGGCAAAGTCTGCGGAGAGGCTTTCCCTGCTCTCTTCTCTGCCCTTCACTCTCCTGCTCTCATCCCTTGCTCTTTATCATCCCTCGCTCTATATCTGTGCCTCAGTAGATGGTGCAGCTCCCTGAACTGCAGTCCTGTAAAAGTGGCATTCCACCGCAATCCGCAGAACTGAGGAGAGGCACTCAGAATTGCTTCCTCTCTCTCACTCTCTCTCTCTCTCTCTCTCTCTCTCTTACTCACACACACACACACACACACACACACACTCTCTCTGTCTAAACTCGCTCTCTCTCCATTACCTTTCCCTGAATTCCACATTTCTATCTACTCGCCGTGTTATTACTCCACACCATTTCCTTCTTTTCTCTTTTTCTCTTGCTTTCTTCGTCTCTCTCCTGTCCCTCTGTCTCTCTCTTTAGAGTCAAATCCACCATCTTTGCAGAAAACCGAGAGATGGAAGGAGAGACTGAGAGACAGTGACAAAGAGAGATAGAGGAAGAGAGAGAGAGAGAGAGAGTGAGAGACAGGTGGAGTCTACGGTTGCTTAGCAACCTGTCCCTTATAAGGAAATCAATGATATCACATAGTAGAGGCTGCTCTGTAAAGAAGGAGGGACAGAGTGCGGCGCGCGGAGGGAAAAAGGAGGCAGACAGAGAGGAGAGCCGGACTCGCCGTGCTGAGGGGAGAGCCTCAGCCAAGGGCTTCTCTGCGCCACGTCGGCGTGGGAGAGTTAGCGAACGAGGGGGAGGGGGCGGGGCGGACAGAGGGCTAAGCGTTATGCGGATTAATTAGCAGCAGAACGAGCTGTTCATTAATCAATGAGGGCAGCGAGGAAGCGGCATGTTAATGAAGTGTGCAAACATTTACGGGGACACGCTGGAGGCGGCGGAGCGGCGTGTCAGGCCGCAGGGCGGAGCTTGACGGGCAGCCGCACCTGAGCGACGGGTCTTGAACTGAGCACCTGGCGGAGGGGAGCCGCACGCAGGTGCCAAGCAGGTGAGGAGACGCCCTGGTGGGGGGGTGGCAGGGAGCACCTGTTTGAGATGCGGGTCACACAGCTTTCCCAGAGCTCATGCTCCCGATTGAATGCCTGGTGCCGACCCCAGCTGTGTGTCTCAGATCACACCTGTGAGTGTGCTGTGAGACATGAGCTCTCTGAGGGGGCTGAGACGGTTAAGGGGGCTGCTGTTGTACCCTTGAGCCACCTATTGTAACCGAAATCCCCGGTTAATGCTCAAAAGCACTGCATACCGTGGTGGTGACGCTTGCTGAAGGTCAGGGTGCTTTGGGTGAGTGTGGCGCTTTTGTATTATGTAATTTAGGTATGGGTATGTAAAAGTCAAGGAGAGGGACTTGGGTGACACTGTGATTGGCCTGCTCTGGGACATCATGCACAGCAGCAGGCTGCACATGTAAACAAGCTGGACGCCGACTCTTGGTGCTTTTTGTGCTCCAGGTATCAGGTTGTCAGGTTGCCTGTGAGGCAACCATTCCATTTTCTGTTTTGTTTCAGCATATGTAATAACAAATCTAAATAATGTATAAACAGTGTATATTTACCTACATGATTAACAATTCATTTACCCACAGCATGGTTACAATCATATACATGTAATTGTTATGATATGTGTGTGGCCCATGATGGTCATGGATTCTCCTGACTTCCTAGAAGAGGCTGCATGACCTTGTATTGGGGAAGCAGTTAAAATACGGGCGGAGTGCTGGTTGTGAGAGATGGGTGGATAGTTATATATGATGCATTTGTAAGTAACAAGCTCCTTTCCTTGGTGTCCTTTACCACAATGCAGGTAGCATTGAGAATGTCTAATATTATACCACCATCATCATTAGTGTATACTGTAAATGCTTAGGGGCAAATGTTTGCTGCGACAGTCTGGGCAGACTAGCGGTGATTTCCAGCAGAGAGACGCAGTTTGGTGGGGGGTGGTTTGGGCCTGATACCCGATCAGGTAGGCCGTCACTCAGGCAGGCCTCCGGGAAACACGAAGAGCCTGTATGTGGGTCAGGCTGCTGTCTGATCCCTGTGTCTCAGGTTTTCCACAGGCTATTGTCAGCATCCTCGCACGACCGAGCTGTTCCCAACGGGGTGCGTGTGAGAGCCCGTCAGGGGGTGCAGGCCTACAGCTTTAGGGAAAAAGAACGTAAGCGTGACACGTGTCATGGGATTCAACGGGAAGGTCAAGGATGCCGCACCTCACTTTCAGACTGGGACACAACTGGAGATCCCAGGTCCCTGGAATTGGTGCCGGCCATGATAAATGGAGCGTTTACTCACCTTGCGCCTGCCGCACTGTTCTCTGTCTGCCTCTGCTGCCCCCTCGCTTGGTATCAGTATTTGCCTTCCATATGTCGTCCTCCTGTCGAGTATAGAAAACAGGCCTCCCACCAATCTGGTCGCTAAGGAGAAAACAAATGTTGCTGGCTTGATTGTGTTGCCGCGCTGGAGGATGGAGATTCCGCGCTTTATTTCCATAGGCTAACAGTGTCGCAATGTCACAATTAATGGGCTTATCTCTTACCTTGACCTCTCTGTGCCAGAAATATGCAGATTGCTTTGTAAATTTGCATAACAGATGTTTATGTGGTGGAGTATACAGCCCACCTGAGGTTAATTGCCTGCATCAGTGGGTGTTCCCCTATTGGGATCTGAACCTATAACCTTTTGATCATGAGCTTGCTTTGAGAATTTAGCAGGTGCTGTGGTATTTGTGGCCTCATTCTATGTGTTATTTAAAATGTGCAGAAGCTGATGATTTTAATCAAGATCTAAGATGAGGGCTTTCAAACTCAGATGCCACCCTGAATAGGTTCTCTCCAGTTATATTTAACATCCATACACACTTATCCAGTACAGTGTCCAGGGGATCCAGCCATCCTTCTGTCCAACCAAGCAGCATAAGGCACCAGGATGGGTGACACACAGAAGGCAATGCCAGTCCACTGTAGGTGCAATACACACGTACACAATCATACAATAAAGGCTGTTTCATAAAAATTCCCTTTAACTTAATTGCATGATTTTGGACTGTGGGACGAAACCAGATGACACCCAAAACTTGTACTCAGGACTGAGGGGGGATTTGAACCCCCAGTTTAGGAGGTGTGCAGTAATAGTGTTGCCCACTGAGCCCACCTTTGGAGTCTGGCACTTTTCCTAGGAAATACAAGGATGAGGCACGAATCTACAGTGAAACAAGAATTCATACCTTACAGGGAAACTGGAGGTGCTAATTTGCCTAAAACACACGTTTTTGGACTGTGAGCGTAAATCCATGCAAGTGTATACAGGGCTGGGAATCAAACCCACAACCCTGGCAGTGCAAGATCCTAGTGCTACCTAATGCATCCCAGTATTCACATTTAAATCCTGACCACTGATTAGGGCCTATGCCTGTACCTTGTACTGCATGCATTTTCATTGCAGGAATGATACAGAGTAACTTTTTTTTCACTTTCAGTGGTTGGCAGTTTCGGTGTACTCAGGGGAGGAAGATGAAATGTCATGTCAGCTTTCTGAATTGGGAAGGGAACAGGTTTGTGAGGGGAAAGGCTTGCCCAGGACAGGCACCTGGTTGTGTGCAGGTACACAGCTGCGGACAGGTACCCGACTGCTGGCTGGAGGTCCTGCTTCGCTTCCCTCCAGGTCATCATTAGATCCAGACTGACTGGTTAAATATTCAGTAGGCTTCTCAGATTGATGTGGGTCGTGGGACGATCGCTTCTGTGTGCACACGCCTGCTCCTCTTGGTTTCTTTATTACTGCACCAATGCTGGTCCTGAGGGGGGGGTACGGGAGGAGAGGGATGCCATGCATTGAGCTCTGAACACGCCTCGCCGCATCAGGTGGGGGGGGGGTCTGGACTCGCCCTGCCTTTTTTTCCCCACACTATGCCTGCCCACAGTAGATAAGATGACAGGATGCTGCCTAAGAGTCTAGATGCATTTTTTCCCAGCATGCTCAGCATGGCTCAAGATCCATCCAGCTGCCTTTTTTCAGGCCTTTTTTAGGTGGGTTCATGATGGGTACTTCTGGCTGCAGGGTTGACCCGAGGCCAAGGTCTGTCTGTGCAGAGTATGCTTATCTGCTCCTTCTCTCAGTCCCCTCTGGAGAAAAGCTGTCCAGGGTAACTAGTGATTTCCATTAGTCTGCATGCACTTAACGGTCGAGGGGGAATCACACCCTGCCTCACCCCAGTCTCTTGTCAAGGGGGAATGTCACCCTGCACCCTCTCCCACCCCAGGCTCCCGTCAAGGGGGAATGTCACCCTGCGTCCTGCCCCACCCCAGGCTTCTGTCGAGGGGGAATTTTACCCTGCGCCCATCCCAATATAGGAATATGCACGGTAAAATACAGGCTATATGAAAAATGTTGCTATCGATATAACTACATTTAAATG
>JABFEA020000098.1:14984408-14996631 GCA_019775915.2 Cyphomyrus plagiostoma
CCCACCCCCCCGGCGGAGCTTCCCCTCATCCCACGGGCTCACCACCAATCGCACTGGGGAGGTCATCGTCACAAGCAAAAGTGTTAAGGTGAGAAGTGTGGGGCATTGTATGTTGGCGCGGTGCTACTGATGGCGTCGAAATAGTGACATCGCTCAGGAGTGTGACAGGCCTGAAGTGTGGATGACAAATTCACATGCCATTTGGGGCAACAGCTTGCATTAATATTCTGTCAATTCTTTGTCATTTCATGTTCATAATTCAATCATAAATGCATTCACCCATCGATATCCCATAACCACTTATCTGGCGCCGGGTCATAATGAGCCTGGAGCTTAGCTCAACAAGCACAGGGCACAAGGCAGGGCAAGCCCTGGATAGGATGCCACTTCATCACAGTCAGTTATAAAGCTATCTATCCATCATTCAGGGTGGGGTTCTGTGGTTTCTGGAGCTTATCCTATGTAGCACAGAGATTAAGGTAGGGGAAGACCCTGCACAGAATCTCAGTCAATCTGAGAAAGTTCCGGGAGACTATCCAAGGAAGCACATAGCACAAAACAGAGGAGCACCTTAGACAGAGAGTTCCAGTACATCACTGTAATTTATGACTATATCTTTTCAGGATATTATTGAACTGGACAACTCACTATGAAGGACTGTAGGAATTCATTTTCTCTGTCCTTTCCAACACTATGTCCTGGTGTTCAGAAGGCAGAATCGGAGGAAATGGAGACACCAAAACCCCATGTTAAGCTGAGAAGAGTCTCCTCAGAGGCACCGCGGCCCTCCTCCACACCCCCAGTCATTGCCGCTTCTGGGGTGAGGGATGAAGATGATGAGGAGAAGATAATTGCAGAGCTGGAGGTAGGCTTGGGATGGTCCCATTATTTCCCATAATCAAGTGACAGATTCTGGTTACATTGTACAGGACATATTTGAAAAAACATACATGTTTCTGATGAATGTTCTACTCATTTAGAAGTTGGAAATTCCACTAACTATATAGAGAAGTGGTTGACTTGATAAATTTAGTTATTATCCAGAGCTTTATCTTGTTGACCTAACCCTGACTCAAGACCCCAAGCTGATATATCTAAACCTGTTAAAATGTTGTATTAAACTAAGAACAAATTCCAGTCTCACATTTGTGCAAAGAATATGTCAAAAACTGAGGTAATTATTTTTTCTTGAAGCGATTTTTAGAATTTCCTGATGAAGTTCATCACAGTTACTGTTTCTCATCTTAGAGAGTCATAAGTCAGTCCTTGACCACTATAATCAGCAAATGATTAACTGTCCTAAGGAATTTTCTTGTGTGGAACAGGGAAATATATACACATCCTTTAAAAATGTCAATGTATTTTGAGCTATCAAGCCAAAATCAGGACAACTGGAACGTGACATCCTTCTACCTTCTTGCAGTATTTTTACACACATCTTCAAGTGAAAAATAAGCACTTAAATAATCTCTTGTATGAATTAAAAGTAAATAAAAGGCAGACAATACAGGTTGACAAAGTATACCGGAGCTAATTTAGTCTTGTGTCTGGAGTAACTGTTAGTCTGTTTTGGTATAGGTCTCCATCAAGATTGCATAGTCTTGCAATATTTTTCTGTTCTCCCTCAAGAAACATCAAGTCTTGTCCAGTTCTTGGGAAACTGTCGTTAGACTCCCCTCCCCTCCTCGTGTTTTCAGTTGATGGTGATTTTGTAGTTGGGGGAGTAATAATGATCTGATTCATTTGGGAGTGCCGGGTTCAGGGGTTGACCTCCCCAGCCTTAAATGGACCTTGAGGAGGGCTTGGAGGCTCTGTAGCCTCATTCATCCAAGACTGAGGCTTTGAATGTCTCCTTTATATATCCACACCACGTCCTTCTCAGAATTGCCTGTTATGTCCTGAGATGAATCAGTATCCCATCCAGGAACCTGTCTCTGCTTCTCAATTGTCCTACCAACAATATTTAAAGCCTTTGAAATCTTTTGTCTCTTACTAAAACTGTGTATTTCAACAGCCTAAATCTTCATTCACAGAAAGAGAATATTCTGATTTTTAGGTCATATTGAAGACACGTGGTCACCCAGACTTAATAATTGTTATTACCACGGTGTTATATGCTTATTCAAGTCACTTATTAGTTTCGCCTCTCACATAAGTGTTACCTATAACCAGGTATTAATATGGGCGATATTAACAGACTGTAGATACAACAAAAGTAGCTGAATTTTAAATGGCGTGTAGACTTTTTATCTGCATTCAATATGGTGCTCTGCCCCTTGTCAGAGGGTGAATGGCTTTCCTCTTATTTTTGGATCCGCTCACCGCATTTCCCCCCACCATCCACTAGGTGTTTCAAAGAAACCCAGTCAAAGTGTCCCCTCCCCACTCCCTGCCCAACACCTTGCTCAAGACCCGTGCCCCCCCTTCCAACCTGGACCTGAGGTCCTCAGGGCCCCTGAGAAGGAAGGTAAACAAAAAAATCATGAGGCCTTTTCGGAGCACAGCTCCCGAGGTCCTTGTTTCTATCTTCCCTTGCTTGGGCTGTCCTCTCTCAATCATCACACTTAGACACAACTAATCTGAAAGCTGGTGGACCATGGGGGATTCCAGATAGAGTCATGCCACCTGACTTCCTGTGGCTGCACGCACTTCTGGCTTGTGCACATCTGGTTTGAAGTGATGTGTGTGTGTGTGTGTGTGTGCTTTTTCTTTCCAATTATAGCCATTGAAGGTGCTGAGTGAATGAGGGACTTCTGCCTTTGTTCACATCCAGCAGTGCCTGTGGGTGTAATTGGCACGAGCTGTTACAGAAAGGGAATCCCCAGATGATGCGCTGTCACGCCATCCTAGCTGGAAATGTGGCAGCAGTCGCAGAGCCTCTCTGGTCCAGGATCTTTCTGTGCCGAGTTTTCCCTCGACACTTATTACCTCACATAACTGTCTAGGATTCCACCAACTAACCGCCCTAGTGACGCTGTAGTTCATCCTACATAACAGCCAGAACCTCTTCCTGAGTTCTAACTAATTTAGGCACTAGTCACTGTATTCACCAGTTACTGGAATTTTTACTTTTCCTGGAACTTAAAGGACTTGCTTCCATAGAGTGATGTGTCTCCTGTTGTATGCTTGTGATGGGTGGAGACTCATCGAATGTCTCAGGAAATCAGTGTCTCCTATATCCAGTCTTTGAGTGCCAGACTGGGGCCCAGCTTGATGAGGTAAGGTCATGGAAATTGAGTGTGGCGTCAGTGGCCGGGACAATGCGTGTGAGGAGTTGCAGCTGCTCTTGCGTGCAGTGTGCTACATGCTGCCATGTGGGTTGCACTGACAGCATGCACCAGTGACCTGCAGAGGCTGCGCCTCACTGTGTCCTCCAGTTATCTGCAGCATCTCTGGACCCCTCTGGCCTACAGTTGGAGTTGGGCCAATGCCCAAGTGAGCGAAGACCTAGTGCTCCTATATTAGCTACACAGGTACGACACTCATCCGGTCTGCCATCCTGCTATCATCACATGTGTCTTTTATGCTATTTTGTTCCATCAAACACAGGACAGGGTGTCGATGCTAGTTTAATGTTGTCTTTGTGAGTGCCAAAGCTTACAGAATCAAGTGAACAAGACCCAAATCCTTCATGAACATGAAAATTCAGAAGTGCACATTACGTTACGTTACATGTACTGTTACGTTAATTTATCTGTTAGTGCAGCTGTAAACAAGCCAGGTCTGATAAAAAGATACTAGAAATGTAAGATCAGGAAACAGGATGTCTTTGTTCAGAGTGCTGCTTAATTGCAGGACTATTCTGTGCTCAGCCAAAATTCATGTAGAACGTCTGCAAAATTACACAGTTAATTTCTGTGCTGCACCACTGAAGGGAAAGAAATAGTTGTTATACCTGTATAGTAGTCCTGGAAACAGCATGATTGGCACTGTGTGGCTCAGTGGGCTAGGCCTCTGTACCTGGTATTGGAAAGTCAGTGGTTTGAGTCCACCTTGGCACATCTGTGTAACCTTGAGCAAGGCCCTTGACCCCCAGCTGTCTGGGAACTGTTATGGGTCAGCTTGCACTCACTTACTGAGACCAAGATGGGGGAGGTATAAAGACAGGGATAAAGACAAGTATGAATAATTATTGACTGTTTTGGCTTGTGATTAATATTTATTAAATTAATAATAGTGATGATAGTTTTGTAGTTATTCCTTATGGATTATTTCTTAAATGGTTCACCAGAGTAATATTCTGATTTTATTGACAGGTCACACCATCCAGTCTTTCATCCAGTCAGATCCCTCAGATTGTGCTAACTGACTGGTCTTATGCCCCATCCTCCCCTTCTAAGCGGTCAGGCACAGAAAGGGAGGATGGTGGACATGTACTCAGAGATATGCAGGACACAGCCAGAGGAAAAGAGTCCAGAAGAATTGTGAGCCCTCAGCAGGCATCTAATGTCATTGTAGATGGCCTTGGACACGGAGTTCAGGCACCAAGCGTTACAATGAGGCCAGTGGTAGGCACAGCTTTGCCCCGTTGTCAGAGGCCCCGTGTGCCTCAACCTCAAAAGAAACCCCAGAATTGGGAGTTGAGGATCCAAGAGTCCTTTGAGGAAACAGAGACTGAAAATAAGGAAGAGCTGGCCCTACTCCTCACACACCAAGAATTAAGGGTGCTATCCAGTACTGAGGCCAAAGATCTCACTAAGCAAGGATGGCAAGGCTTAGAGACACTGACCCTTCCAGTCCAACCCCAGGACAATACATCTGACCTCAAGGCACAAGTAAAAAATACCTACAGACCTAATCTAGACAGTACCCCTTTAGTTCTGCTTTTCAGAGAATGTTTGGAAGTTGAAGAGGCCTTTCGACAACTAGAAGCACTATTAGATGAGGAGAATCCCACCGAAAATGGAAGTTTTGTGTATGACATAAAGTCTGAGCAAGCAAGTCATGTGGGCAAGCCAATACCTAAACCCAGATTTACCAGACCAATGGATCCTTGCAGGGCAGTTCCAAACCCCAGGATTGCACTTCCCAGAGAGAAGCAGGAAGCACTGAAGGAAGCAGTGAAGTTGGGACTTCAGACAGGACAGAGGACCCTGAAGTTTTCCCATGATGCTGATGGTATAAATGGGTCAGCTAAACAGCTGGACAAAGCTAATCCAAAATCACACACCGGTGTCTGTGAACCTGGATCCGGTGCTTTAGTCAGTGCCCTGCCAAGCATAGCTGGAGAGGGACAGTCCCGGAAGGTCCAAGCACAGGCTTTGCGCTGCAATACCTACCAACGGCTGGACAGCCTGGAGGAATCCATCCGTGAGCTGGAGAGCACGCTGCAGGAGTTCAGCAGCAAACCCTCCCTGGGCGATTCCATCGCCACAGACTCCTTGGCAAACCTAAGTGCATTAGCAGTGAATAGGAATATTCTAGAACCACTTGCTGAGATCACAAAGGCAGAAACCACTTCTCCCCAGGCCTCCCCAAAAAGAAAGCCTGCAGTTCCACCTAAGCCCATGGAGCTCCCAGCACAAATGACTAAGGTCCACTCAACAATTCTTATTTTCTTTTGATTCCTTATGGTTGCCTGTTTTTCATCCCATGATGCCTCTGTCTGTGGAGCTGGGGATCTTCCATTTCTCTGATTTTCTCGTCTCATACATATTTCTCCCTGAGTGACAAATACACTGTTTGTTTTTACTAGCCGCAGTGCTATCTTGAAGTGATGGATTTCCTGTAACTTCTTTCTGAAAGTACATCTTTAAAGAACTGCACATCTGTGTGTGAATTTTCACCTTTCTCCAATACTTTAGAGACCAATACCTTTCTCCAATACTCCAAATAATTTCTGTACTCAGGTAAGATATTCCTGTAAAGCTGCAGTGTGTCTTACCCTTTTGCTGGTGTGTTTCCATCCTTGGAAAGGGCACCACAGGCTGTTTGTCAATAAATTCTTCTTTTTCTACTGTTCCCTTTCATGGGATGAGGTGTCCTGATTTTATTCCTTCATCCACTCAGAAGTTTTTCTATCAAGCATCCATCTATGAAGCATCCCTCACCTTGCCAGTTATTTGTGGGTATGGTGTAGAGCAGGGCTATTCAACTCAGGCCCTCGATTCCAAATCCAGGCCTTGTTTTCAGTTCTCCCAGGCAGTTAGTTTAATAATTACTGATTCTGATTGGTCAGAGGCTTCACACCTGACTCACATGGTAAAGGAAGGCTGGAAAATGAACAGGGCTCAGCCCTTGAGGACCGTGAGTTGAATAGTCCTGGTGTAGAGGATTTGTGATTTATAGTAACTTATACATTTATTATGGCTTATAGTTATCAGGTTTAACATGGTTTAACATTACTGTTTAGGAGGCTGTGTTATTTGCATGATGTTTTCTGAGGCTTATGTATAAAGAGAGGCCATTAAGACATATATAAATATAGGCATGTAAATGCAGAGATGCAGCAGGTTGTGTCGGGGCAGCTGTCAGATCCATTGTTCCCAAACCTCTCCTCAGGGGCACCTCAGCCATTCCATGTATTTATTAAATTTCTACCACCAGCTTAATTAATTAAATGAATTAGTTTATGACAAAGTCAATGAGGTATTGACTAGCTACACCAAGTGTGCCCAATGGTCAAGTCAAAAAATACATGGGTGTATTGAATGGTTGCTGGAAATAATGGGGTGATTTTAGCAGAGTTTTCGAAATGGCTAAGCTAACACACTTTTACAGGCATAATAGCATAGTTTTACACCAGCATAAAGATGATTTTATGTTGGTTGCCTAAGACTGTATATTTCAGCAGAAAATAATTACTTTAGGACGAGTCATGATTTTAGCGGAAGAAAAGAAGAGTGTGACCATATTTCACCAGTCAGTTTGTGAAGATAACGAAGTGTGAAAGGTTTCTGAATGTCGTAATCAAAGTATCTATACATCACCCTGTTCATTTATGTTCATGAAAAAATAACTTTGATGGTATTTCTTCGAACCTAAATGTCCAGGCCTGGTTTAGCTATTTATTTATTCCCCTTTCTTAGTTAAGTTGATAAAACATTAAGAAACTTCTCTAGGATCAATAAACTGTAAAAACATGCTACACATATGTATTATAGCGATATATGCAGGTGACCCTGAGCTGTACTCAGAGAGTATTGCACTTCGGGGTGTAAGGCTACTTTTACAGTACAGTGGTACCTTGGTTTTCGAACTCACTAGAACTCAAATTTCTTGAAAGTCGAACAAACCATTTTGACCTAGAACTCGATCTGAATATCAGAAGTCAAACCCTGAATAAAAATTGTACGCGCCAGGAAATGAGTCATACTACAATACAGTTCTTACTTGAATGCCTTCTTCACAGACTGGATGATTAGCCAAATAAAGCAGCACAAAATTACAGTAACTAACAATAAATAAACCACTAACGTACTGTACTATTAGAGCATTTATGTCATTTATTTAAACTTTATTTTACCAGGTAAATTAATTGAAAACCAGTTCTCACTGCTTTACGTGATGTTCGGGAGAAATAGTCGATTACGCATCAGAACTGCCTGGGATACAAACGTCATGCGTATAACTAAACACTTCAGCCAATAAGGGCAAAGGTGTGTCGTCACGGAGGCGATTGCAGTTAGTGCAGCCGGGTGAGAGGTCACAATGCATTTAATCGTAATGCATTGTGTCAGGATCAGAATGCGTTGCTTTAAGCCAGCGCTGTAAGCAAGTCGAACGCACCCAATGACCGGACTGGGGAAACATACTGAAACACGGACTTCAAACAGAGGAGTAATGACAACAACCAGAAAGAGCTGATCACATGGGGATTTCACACGAGGTTAATGAGGGGGCATGGCACACGGAAGGAGCGGAAGAGGGGTAATGTTGGGATAAGATCTTTATCGTTTTGGAAGCTATTAAGAAAAAAAATGCTCTTCTTGTTTTATCCTGTTCATTTTCTGTTTGAATGCTAAAAGAATCATATTTAGTCGTAATTTTCGGGGGGCAGGAACAAATTCATTGGTTTTACATTATTTCTTATGGGACAAATTTGATCAGAATTTGAACTTTTTAGGATTCGATCCGGAGTCCGGAACGGATTAAGTTCGAGAACTGAGGTACCACTGTATTAATAAACCACTGCTACTATACTCTTAAGGTTTGTTTTTCCAATGTGATTTTTTTTTGCCATCACAATCCACGGCCTTGAGTGATGCTTTAATCAGGAACAGAGTCAGCCAACCAGGTGGTTTAGATGTCACTTCATGCAATCGTTTCTGCACTCTGTCATCATAGAGTCAACAAAAATTTTATAAAATAATTTTTTACTTTGTTCCATTGCCCATTTCTCCCCCACCCCCTTCAGAATGGATTATAAAAAGATTGGGATTTGAAGATAGTACCAGCTACATAACAGAGCCTTAAGGACTCATGTCCAAACATTTCTTTTTCAGTGAAATATGTATGGTGAGAGTAAAATAAAAAAGTGTTTTGTTTCCGTAGTCTCCAGTCTTCTAACTAGCCATTATATCATATGTCAAATAAAAATCCAGAGCTTTTTGGTTGCGATAAACTCAGAGAACGGAGCCAAAAAAGATAAGCTAACGATAAACCTTTTAAAACCCCCTAGCGTTCATGCATTGCATTAATATTGGAATTACTTGTATGGTTTGTCATAAAATTAGCTAGCTTTGCGGCGGAAAATTTTAAGTCAGCTAACCCTGTGACTATTTCTTTACTTTACTATCCCTCAGGTACTTCCCAATCCTGGTTAAAATCACACAAATCCAGCCTGGTTCCACTTGGTACTGCATGTTTCAGACTAGTAGTTCCCGACCTGGCTTTGTTCTTTCTTGATATGACTAAGGGGGAAACAATGATGCTAATATTAATGTGCAAGGTGGCCATAACAGGAAGTGGCGGTATGATTTGCGTGATCTCACTCCCTCACGTGGCCTCCCCTTTCACTGCAGACCGGCAGCGGCTTTTCCCCCAGCTCTGGCAAAGGCCCCCACCCTACGGCCACCTCACGCCTCAAGCACTTGCAGCAGAGCAATCCAGAGAAGGGCAAGCAGGCCAAGCAGCGGGAGGATTTCCTGAAGGTCCAGGGCCAGCCGCAGGTATTTCACTTCTAACGGCCCTTCCGCCTTCCACCCTGCTGCTGTTGCCGGCGTTTTACTTGTCACACCCTTGCCGATTCCTCTGCCCCACTCCAAAACCGTCTGTCGCCCCGTGGTGCTACCCGTTCACGTCAGACTGCAGAAGGACGATGTTCTGCACTAGCGGGCGTTCGTCACATATGTTGGCGGTGTGCTGGCACAACGAAGGTGCTCGCGTTCACTAGGTGGTCGCTCATTGACAGTGCCCAGCGCTACCCAGTGACGTACACATTGTGCCAAACTCCTTCCAAACCAACAGGAGTCAAAGCGACGGCAGTTGGGTGATCTACTATTGTGACGCATGTTTAATAAGGGAGGACTGGTCAACTTTTTGGGCTCCTCTACTATGCCAAGTAAGCTGAATGCTGCCAAGTGTGGGGCCCTGGATTCCTGGCTCTCTACCCGGATCTGTTCCTTTGCCACGTTTCCATGTGCTCTGTTGCTATGTTACCTCTGATCTCCCTGACGACCATACTGCACCATCACCTCATCCTGAGCCCTTGCTAATTACAATAATCTCGGGAATTTAATTTCAATTTCACATTACTGATACAGCCTTGGAATAAATAGGCAGATAAATATGGAAGTGTTTAGCACCCTGTCTGACCACTACTGCATGCAGCCTCTGCAGAATGCCTCAAGCTTCCTGTTCCTCAGTCAATAAGGCCTGTGGCTTCTGTCTGGAGATTAATCTTACATTCCAGACTCAAGAAGTAACTGAATAATGCATGGTACAGGGAAAAGGGGGGATAACTAGGTAAGAATTGTTATAAGCTTGGTAGGGAAACTTAAGGCATGCTGGCAGGCAGAGAGTAAATGAGAGTTAAATTATGATTGTAGGCAACGAGAGGGAGGAGTGCTTGACAGACAGAGCAAAATAAGTGGGTGAAAGAGGAGAATGCAGTGATGGAGGTGGATGTGGAGCACTGATGATGGTAATCAAGTGGGGTGGTCCCTGCTATTGGTTTCTGGTCTGATCTATGTCGAGGGTTTTATCAGCTGAAGCAGTCTCACGAAGTCACAGCCCTTAACCAATCTGGCCTAAAACCAGAGAGGCTCAAAAATGTGGCTTCAAGAGGGGGGGGGGGGGGTAGGGGTGTCCCCGCTTCCCCTCATTGAGCATCTATGTCAGTTGGGCCCCTCTTTATTCCTAATACCTGATGATTTCCCAGAATAATTCATACTGCTGCAGATACTGTCATCTCTTCACAGATATAGTGCTGTTGATACCCCCTGAAACTCCCTTAGGAGCCTGGGGTAATTTTGTCCAAGAGCACTTATGCAATCAGATAGAAAGAATGGACCCTCCTGTATAAAATGGCCTTGACAATGTCAACATAATTACAGAGGAAGCTCCAAGTCATCCCCCTCGGCATCAAAACAGCAGTACTTTACTGCATTACAACAAGTAGGATCATAAATCACTAGGTACAAATATTGCACCACAATCTCTAAATTATGGTAATCACTATTACAGAAATGGCATAATTGCACATCAGGGTGATGCTTTCTATGGTGCTCAGAGGGGATTTTTCTGTGACTGGGCAGCAGGGGGAGTAATGGTTAAAGGTTAGTTCCAGGAAGACTGTCACACTTTAGAAAGTTATGCAATTTTGTAGCTAGAGTACTGCAATGTTCAAGTGTTTGTGCTTTATCCAGGAAGACATGGAGCAGCCATAAAGTCTTTAATTTCCCACACATGCTTTTAAGACACGTTGAATGTGTGCTTGCACACAGCTGCTAGAGCTTTTTTCACATCCGTGTATTAATGACGTTCCATTAGTCTGGAAGACCACTGCTGGCAGACAAATCAATGCTTTAGCTAAACTCTGTGGGTAAGATTTCCAAGATTTATGGTCTGGTACACCAGTCTCCTAAGAGAAAATGATTGGAAATGGTGCAGCATGTAGAGCGACATAAAGGAAAAATGCAGTAGGTGGAAGAAGGTGCTTTGCCTACATGAAAGGACAGATCCAATTGTGGTTCCTGTCTGAGCTGCCTCGTCTAGCTGCTAACGGTGTCATAGCTTGAACATGCCCACCACAGCTTCATTCTGCTTTAATTTAGCCATGGGTATTAAGGCATCCCACTGCACAATCTCCTCTCGCAGCTTCAGAGTACCCATACATGGCATGTAACCTACAATGCACTGGGGGAGCGACTGGTTGGCAGAGAACCTCTACAAGGATGCCGTCAAGTCACATTGAACTTGAGGCTTGTGCCGGGCAGCTGGGACCGGTGTGGAATTGAAAATGATTTTGGGTGGGAATCAAATGAGAGGATCAGAATTCCTAGGGAGACACATCTGTATGTGCGGCAAGAAGCTTTGGCTGAGATCCAAGTCTCTGTTTAGGTCGTTAGCGCTAAATGGTAGAACTTGTATTTACTGGTTACTCTTTGCTGTTGTTCAGTGTGAACTAAAAAATGTTGACTAACAGAAGGCAGGGGGTGATGTAGCCTTCGCCATGTGATATAATATCTGTCCTGTGGTGTGTTCTCATTTTGCTTTTGGATGTTTGATTATTGCTGCACTACATCATTAACTTCTGTGCTTTGCTGGGTGATTGTAATAGAGGCTAATGGAAAAGCAAGAAATCCTAGCAGTCCAGATATCTGCACTTCACTGGATCCCACTGTAAAGTCCTCAGCACAGTTTCAGGCCCTCCTTTGGTCCGACCAAGTAGGTCAGAGCGCAGGGTGGCGGGGGCCACTGGGGCAGAACGCTGTCCCCTCTGGCTTTGTCCCCCTTGCAGTGCCATGACGATACTAGCCACTGTTGGATTGAAACATCTGAAGACTCCTTTTTTTGGTATGATTCCCTTTAGCTAACACCCCCATCCTTCCCTAGACTGCATGTTTAAATATGTGCCCCTCCTCCCCATCGCCCCCCTGGATCTTTTCTTCTTTCATCGAGTACACAGTGGACTTTCTGCCCCCATCCTTCTGCAAACACCGTTCTGACTTAACTGCTCCTGCTGTGCGGATGGCTCAGCGCCACCGGCCCGGGGGGGGGGGGGGGGGGGGGGGGGGGGGGGGGGGGGGGGGGGGGGGGGGGGGGGGGGGGGGGGGGGGGG
>JABFEA020000098.1:15002048-15023006 GCA_019775915.2 Cyphomyrus plagiostoma
ACACACACACATACATGTAGTGTTAGGCAGTCAACGAAAATGCTTAAGGCCATTTATTCTTTAACTATTTAGTTTGCATACGTTCATTCAGAAAAAAACACACTCTAACATTAGTATATGCAAATTCACACTAACACAGCTTTCAGCACTAGTTAAGTTACTTAGCCAGTTAAAATAAGCCAGTTAGGTATTGATTAGCCAAACAGTGTGTTAGTGGTCGAGTCAAAAATAGATTGGTATATTGGATGGTTGTTAGAAATGCTGGGGTAATTTGAGGTATTCAAATAGTTTGGCATTTCATAATTTGCATTTCTGTATTAAATGGGTCCTAAAATTGACCTTCATGTAGGGTCTTACTTCATAATAATAAAAAAACATTTCACATGCAGGGTTGCATGAATGCTACATGTCTCCGGCAAACGTCACGGCTGGACAGATATGTCTAAAGCCGAAGGTTAATGGCACACTATCTGTAGCAGAGATGTGTTTGAACTTGAGAACTTCAGCATAAAGTCAGGGGTGAATCATGGTCTATATCTTAAGGGCTGGAACATGCTGAATGCTGACATGCTCTTCCTGGGTCTGGGTGGCCTTCAGTAACCCTGACCTGTGACGCTTCCCTCTGCTTGCTCTTAGAGTCACTGTAGTAACACTTACACATTTGTATAGCTGGAGGGGGATCTGCTTTTGCATGAATGTAGAGAGCAGGAAGGGAGCAAAAACATGGACTCCTGGATAGGGATCTGAGCGTGAAGAATAGCGTGGACTGTCATGGGGTTCCCGAGGGCTGGATTGGGAAGCACTGACTTAAGCAATGAGAAATAGCCTCGGTCAGTGTTTAGGTCATTTGCAGAAGTGTGTACTAAAAGTAACAAGATGGAGATTCATAACAGACAAAATGGTGCCGTTGTGTACATCAGTCTGTAACAGTCTTTAGGGATTGGCCAAACCAGGCCAGAGAGCATGATGTAGATTTATATCTTGCCGAGCCTTGAATCTTGTCTAGGTATCGATAAACTTCCGTGAATTTCACCCGCCATCCATGCACTGGCTGTCTTCTCCCTTGTCACACATTAAAAGCAGGGATAGGGCCGCTTTGTCGTGTATCGTCTTGTTTTGCCAGAACATTGCAGTGTGTTTGGAGATAAATGAAGTGCTGATCGCTGGTACAACAGAAAATAATGTCTTGTGTTTCCCTCCCCTCATTTTCTTCCCACTCCCTGGTAAGTGTCTGCACTTCAGTATGAATGTGACCTTAAATTGTCAAAGGCTGCTGCAGTGACAGCAAGCTCCCAGAACAGAAAGCTCCCTCTCCAGGCCAACTTTAGCATTACAACTTATGCTTGTAATGTTCATTTTCACGTCAGCACTGATAGCCACTGGAAAAATTGTGAAAATGAATATGATGCCAGTACTGTCCTTTAGTGTGCAGTAGTTGCATGCGGAGTTGTGAATGTTATACGGGTCTTTAAGAAATGTTTTTGTTTGGCTCTCAGAAAGGTTTAAGGTACATATGGCTAGCTTCATGCATGTGGTTTCTTATTGATTAATTCCTCTGTTCTTTTTGTTTTGTTTTGTTTTCTCTTTCCTTATTTCCTCCTCCCCTCACCCCCTGGCCCTTTCACTCGCCTGCCTGCCTGTCTGCCTGCCTGTCTCTCCACACCCGCCACACCTGGTGACCCCCCTGACCCCCCTGCGCCTCCCCGTCTGTTTGCCGCCCTGCACGTGGGCCCAGCACTGAACTCTCTACCCACTCTCTTGCTTCCTCTAAACCCTCTTCGTCCCAAGCCCAGCTTTATCTGGCTTCTGAGCGCTCACGGCCCTCCCTTGGCTGAGCCTGAGACCCCGCCCATCTGCGCCTCGTACTCTGCCCCCAGAGCCGCACTGCTCCAGTGCACGCTGTGTGCCCGCAGTCACGTTCTTCCAGTGTCTTGGACTCAGGGGAAGAACTACAACCTCATTATGCCGTGGCGATCTCTCTGACTCTAAGACTATAGCTTCTCTTTTTGTTTCCATATTCTTCTCTAAATCCTGCTCCCAAATTGCTCCCTCTTCTTCTTCTTCTTCTTCTTCCTCCTGTTCCTCTTCTTCTCCTGCCCTGGGAACTGTGCCTGTAGGCTCTGGGCAGCAGCAGCAGCAGCAGTAGACTCTCGGAGCCGCTCTTCATCTCTGGCACCAGGACCATCAGCTTCTTGGGCTGCTCGCTGCCCTCGGCCCCACCGTCCTCCAACAGCCTCTTCGCCCTGCGCATGAAGAGTTTCCCCCAGGAGGGGGTACTGTCCTCCTCCTTGCCAGCCTCCATCCTCCCAACCAAAGCCCCCAAAGTCTCAGTGTCCAGCCTGAGCTCTGAGGCCTTCTTCCTCCCCCACCTCCTGCCAGAACATAGTTAAAGGACAACAGTCTCCTCCCCACCCTGGCTCCACCCTCTTGTTGCTACCCAACGGGCAGTGCGATACAGCCACCTCTGCCTCTCCAGCCTTTGCCACCCCTTCATGCTCACCACCTACCCCTTCACCATCAGCTTCGCTCACCCCCTGCACACAGAACCGCAGCCATGACAAACCCCCCAGGAGCATATCAATGAGATCCTATCATGAACCCCCTAATGAATGGCACCTGCTGTGACAATGGAGATATGATGGAAGATTCAGGAGTTTCAGTCCAAACTCCATGACGTGCCAAGAACTCAAGATAAAAGCACAAAGATTTATCCATCTCACCCCATCTTCATCCCCACTCCTTTCAAGGCAAGAATGTGATACTGGGACCAAAATGGATGACCTGAACCTTTTTCATTCCTTTGTCCCTTTGGGTGCTACTCACTGGATCCACATTGTTCCAGATGATGATGTTGACTTTTACACGAAACAACAAGAACCAGTTAAAGAAGAGTCACCTTATCACAGCAATCTATTTTGCTAGTTCTAGATGATAGTTGCTAGAGAAGTATCATCAGCATAATTGTAGAGTCTCAAAACACTTGCATATGCTCCATTTGCTATGTTTCATCCATCCCCTTTGCACAATGCACTCTGTCTTGTCGCTCTCTGCTCTATGAATTGTGCTCGGTCCCATTGTCTCTTACTGCCATCCTGATTAGGGTGGATTGGCAAAATTCAAAGGGGAAATTCTGATCCCATCCACTAATGCCAAATTTCTGGGGAAAAGATCTGCAGGTCATTTACTAAGTATGTTATATAATTGTGATTAGAACATATTCAAGACAGAAGTGCAATAATGTGGTGGAATGCCGCTTGGCATGTGTGTAACATTTTGCTGTCTCTTTTCAGTAAAACAGTAATCAATGCAAAAACAAAAGCATGAATTTTAACCTTTTTATTTTTTGTGTCCAGCCTGTAGAAATACAGGTGCTAGACTACATTTGTATTACGTCTTTGGCAGAGATTCTCAGTTCAGTGGATGGATTTCTCCTGCCTGCTTTCACGTAATGTTTGAAGCTATTTAAAAATGCAGCCTGCAGACTGATTGTTCTGTGGGGAAGGATGCGGTTGGAATAACTACAGAGGATTAAAAAAAGTCCAGACTATGTTAATTATACGCCAGCATATTTGGAAATCTTGACTGTCATGTGGTCAGTTCAATATTTTGTGACAGCATTGGGGAGTGGGCAGTTTTAGGGGCATGTCATGCTCACCAAAGCACTGTCTCATCTGAATTCTGCCAGCCACAAAGCAGAGAGCTGCAGAAGAATGAAGTTAATGAAACCATTTGTAGATGGTTCCTTCCATTGTTAATTGTTACCATTGCTGGCAATTATGACTTACCCAAAGGCCTAAATCAGCCTGAGTATAAATATTACTAGTACATTTTTATTCTTTCCCCGTTCTCTGCGGCTTCTATGGGACCACTGACTCTAAGAATGGAAAGGTGGATTTCTGTAGATTCCTGAAATATGGGTGGGTAGGAACTCACTGCCGGTCACCAAAAGTTGGGATTCCTTATTAGCAATGTTCTTTAGCTTTCACACTGGATGAGAAACACAACCTTCGCACACTTTACCAAAAAGTATCTAAAGCTTTCAGCCTGCTTTACTGAAATGTTTGTGGAAACATAACATAGGTCCATCTTTGGATTAGAGTAGGAAAGGAATGTAAACCTAAGGTAAATTAAGGCACATTCTTTTGATGTTTTTTTGACAATGTGAAAGCACATTACTGATTTGTGATTTTTTTTTTTAGCAATGTGTTTGGTTTGTGAAGTAGATCACAGTACCTGCAGCTCTCAGTAAAACTATGTTTGTTGGAAACAGTTCATTACAATTTTATCATTTCCAACTAGATCCCAGCTATAAATGGCTTCTAACCAAGGTCAGATTCTCTCATTAAGAGGTTGTACAGTAGATTTATTGCACATAAAATGTGTAATGGTATCTTCCTATAGTTTGATGAAAAATGCAGATTGTCACCCAGAGCTATAGCCTCTTTTTATCGTGCATTACCATAAAATCACTGTGTTCAATGTTGCTACAATTTATTTAGTTAGCAGATGCTTTTATCAAAAGTGACATAAACTTGAAAGCAGAGTCAGACAGTCCCTGGGGTGATTGGGGGTTATGGGTCGTTGCAAAGAACTAGTCATGTTTTAGTAGAGGACGGTTTCAATCCATTGACCTCTGCTCCCCTTGTTAGTATGTCTGAGACTTCATGTCCACTGTGTTGATCTGAGACAGTACAGCCTGTACAGGACAAAGGTTACCAACAAAATCAGACTGACTCTAATGACTTTAATATTGTATAAAAAGCATGCCCTCAATATATTCAATGCCTCACAGTGATTGATATTAAGTCATCGCCCCCTTGTGGGTGCTGGTGGCATTGTAATAGGACTCTTCAGGCTGGTTGATTGGAGGAGGAGGGTGCAAGGCAATACAAGCAAGGTGGCTTTGTAGAGCTGACTGTAGCACAAATTATACAGTGATGGCGTAATTCTCATATACCTGTGAAACCTGGAAAGTGAACCCATGAATAATTATATGAAGAAATATGATAAAAAAAAAAATCAGATTGTGGGTTTCCACTTATGTCATGCTGCTGTTGTTGAATTGCAATAAGTTGGCCCTCTCTGAGTTCCAGAGAGAAGATTTGACTGTTACCCTCAGAAAGTCAGTAAACTTCACATCACAAAAAAATGTTAGACTGCTCTGGCTCCCCCTGGCTCTGTGAGGTTTTGGGGATGACCAAATTAAACCTAAACAATAAGAAAATGTACTTGTCCTCTCCCCTAAAGAAGCACACATAAGAAATATTATGGCACTAGTGTGTACCTGAATATTGCTTTTTCTGTATGTTATTTTGTTTTTAGAAATTAGAGTATTGACTGAAAAACCCTCAATACCTTAGATGTCATGCACTTGTTCAGGGACAGGTGCCATGCTGGAGCCCGTCTGGCCCAGTATGGCTTTTCCTTGCTGATCAAGCACAGGAAAGAGAGCTGATACAAAAAAAAACAGAAAGCATACAAGAGTATATAACATATAAATATAACACAAGTCCTGTTTGTGTATGAAAATAATATATAGTGTGAAAGTGTGATATACATAGAATAAATATTATGTAATGTAAAATTTAAATTCCTCATCTTTTGCTTTTTTTATATCCAAAGCTTTTTTGTACAGTTTTTTTAATCGGGATGGTATACCATATTAACAGATACTTTAATTCACAACTAAGACCTCTTCAGTAGTGAGTGGACTAACATTTTTGTATCTAGTCTCAAATAATTGTGTTTGTGTGTGTATGTATATATATATATATATATATATATATATACACACACAGTACAAATAAATCAGATATGGTGTAAACTGTTTGCAAAATCTAATTGTATTTATTTTCTATTGATTTGCAGAGTGTGGTGTGTCAATGGTCTTTTTGAATTCACCGTTTCTTTTTTAATTGACAATGTCATTTTTTTGCCAACAGCATCTGATAGTTTTTGTATTTTATATACGTGTGTTTATTAATGGAGATGTACAGTGAAGTCTCTGAGGTACCCAGACAACATTTAAAAAGATCTGTGTTCCCTGTATGCACCTGTACTCAGAATTCAGGATGCAGGTGACTTTGTGATGAATGACTACATCTGAAGTGCTTTTACAAAGAGAAAGATATTCTTCTCTTTATATGTGTGAAAAGTCATTTTGTTATAATAGAATTGTAATTTCTTATCAAGGTGGGTTAATGTTTCTGAAATCTGCATTCGGATGCTATAGTTCATCTACTCGACTGACTGCTCTCAGTAAGTTATCCCTCTCTGGTCTGGCTCTTCTGTCTGTCAGGGTTACTGAGAAAACTTCACTGCAGTTCATGGGTTGCACTGTGTATGATGCTGACATGATGGCTGGTATCAAATCAGCATTACTTGTCACACTGCCTGGTGTTCAACCTCCTGGACCCTATATCCTGTAATTGAGTTTTTTTGTACCCTGCCATTCCTTCTTTTACTGTTGCTGTTTTCTGCTGTTGTAACCTTGTAAGTGAGACACATCCACTGTAATGGGCTATGCTGTAGGCCGCGATTGGACAGATACCGCAATCATGATGCTTCCCATTGGAAACCGAAGCACAGTGTTAACAGTATGTACTTCATACTATAAGCTGTAAATGAAGCAGCTTTAGGACTGGAACTAGGGTCGTCTGTATGCACATCAGTACTGCATCCCTTCAGTGGTCGAGACTGATGCACCTCATACTTGACCTGTGTGTTTAATTAGAACGGTATACCATACTAACAGATCCAGTTCCTCACAGCCAAGACCACTTTAGTGATTGGAATAAGGTTTATTATATTTGGCTGTAAATAAATGTGTGCACCGCCTCCTAACCTGAGTGCAACCTAGAACCAGCTGACCCCAAGCCGACTGAGGAAACTAGAATCCAATCCCTCTCCTGTTTCATATCTAATTCGTGGTCAATAGGAGTTATGCAGTACTTTATTTTTTGGCAGTGGCGCACATCAAAAATCTGACTTTTTTTTTTTTTTTACCTAAAAACAACTTTACGCTTCGCTTGCAGATTTTCATATGAATGTGTGAGTGGATTAAACTCATAGCAGTGGGATAACGATTCACCTGTAAATACACTGAATCATCCTAAAAAAAAAAGCCCACGGTACTTTATGTCAAACATGTCTTTGGGGTTAAATTTAAATGAAATATATGATGGTTATAATGCATGTGTATTTTGAGAAACTGCACGGCACAGAATTTGGTCAACGATAGTTTTTTTTTTTTTTTTTTTTTTTAAATAAATAAATGTCAGGTTTTAAAAGGTTTAAATCTATCAAGATTTTTATTTTTTTAATACTCCATGTATAGTGGCAAAGGCATGATGTGTTTACTGTGGTCTTAAAGGAAAGAGCATTGGATGTGACTAATATGAGACCAGGGGTGTTTGATGCTGTTCCCATGAGCAAACTTTTTATTTTTTTGAGAGTGATGTTTCTGTCTGTAGAGTAGTGTGATTATGAATGATGAAGAAAAATAAATCATTAAAATGCATAATAATAAATCAATGTGGTTGCCATGGTGATCTCTTACAAATGTAAATCTCCTGTGGGCAAACGCCAGTGACAGTGGGCTTATTTTGTAAATAATTGCTGTCTGTGTACCTAATAAAGTGCAGCTCCCTTGTAAGGCTTGTGGGATTCTCGATTGCAACTGAGCACTATGACGTATCTTTGCGCTCTTTGCCTCGCCTGTGTCACACTCAAACACGCATCCTGCTACACAAATGTACATACTGAGGTTGTGCTTTTGCCACGCGCAACATAAATGCAACCCATTACATTTGGCACAAATGACAAAGCCACAGAGATCTTCATGACCACCAATCTGTGTTGCGTACTTCTTAAATGTTAAATTCAGTGTCACAAAAAATGTAATTAGTGAAACTCAGAAATTCTACAGCGCTGGTCCTCCAAACTGTAATGCTACAGTACCGTGTTTGACTTCATCAAACTAGAAAAAAAAATGAATTCATTATTACACCTGATAGCAGAATGTACATTTCATATTTGCCATGATTACAATTGTTGTTGTTCTGGGGGGGGAGGGTAAACTGACAGGTACCCTAATTGTATGCAATAAGCCTAATAATGTGAAAGCAGATGTTGTGATATATGTACTGTAATATAACTGCAATTAGCTGCAGAACATCCTGAAACACTAATCCAGTTTACCCTTTGTAAATGTTCAGTGGAGTAACTCATGATGAGCACCCTCATCCTCAGGGCCCAATCTGTACAGATGAACACACTGCTTTGTCGTCACCAGGAAAACCACAATCACATGACAGGGTATTAAGAACTGGTATCCTGGCTGTAGGCATATAATCAACCTTAGAGATATGCTAAAAACACTTTCCAGAAATGACACATTGAAACATTTTTTTTTTAAAACTCTAGCATACACCAGCCAAGGATGGCAAGATGGGACTGACTTTTTATACTTTCCAAAACCCTATTGTGTACCACAGACATAAGGTAAGGAACATGTACTGATTGCGGTGCATTGCCACGGCTAACACCTGACAAACGACGACAGGGAGGAGAACAGGAGTGCAGCAGGTGATACCTCAGCCCCACACTAGTCCAAATGGAACAGTGTGAGTTTTTTCCAGCGGCTAATCCTACCAACAACCCACAAATTTCACTATAAGTTGGAAGATCTCCTTATAGGGCTGTTTGCAGATTAACATCATACCCAGGATGAAGTCATTGCGGGTAAAGGTCTTTGTTCAATGGCCCAATGGAGTGAGATCATTCCTGGCATTCAAACCAGCAACATTCCTATTGCCAGCACAGTTCCCAGGCCTCAGAACCACCACTCCACGCTGAAAAAATGTTTAAACCAGAACCTGCAAAATTAGGGAAAGTTAATCTTAGAAAGTTTTTGACTTTTAGATACATGCTGAAGCATTTTTATGATAGTTCTGGCACCATTTATGATTAATCTAGGCACCAGGAAGGAGGAAAACCACAGTTTAACTGGGTATGCTAGACTGGGAAATGCATGTCAAGGATCTTTTCTGTCACCCTAACTCCCCAAATTAGTGTTAGCGAACTACAGCTAGGGTTAGGGTTAGAAGAGTTATACCTTTTCGGAAGTTCTAAGGTGTCTATGATAAATCTAGGCCCCATATAATAAACTTTTAATAAATTTTTAAAAACATTTCAAGGGCCTGTTTTGTCACTTTAAGTCCCCAAGTTAGGGTTGGAAAACGTATGGCATCTTCAGGCATCAACGTGTTTTTATGACAGGTCTGCTCCCGCGTAGGGTAACCACAGTTTAGAATGCTTTAGTAGCATATTTCCTACTTTGCAACAGTCTGTTTTGTCACCCTAAGGCCCCAAATTAGGGTTAGGAATCTGAGGCTAGGGTTTGCGTTAGAAAAAGGATGGCATTTTCAGGCATCAAAATTTATATTTGATCATTGTGTCAAAATCAGTGCATCTAGAAACATCAGATAAACATGAGCTCTTATGCAAACCTCCTAAACCAGGGGTGTCCAATCTTACCCACAAAGGGCCGGTGTGTGTGCAGGTTTTTGGGATAACCTGTAGTTCAGCTGTTCAAACCCAGGTGTGAGGACTCTTCAACCAATCAGTCCTCTAATTCGTGACCTAATTAGGGAGTTGCAGTGAAAAGCGAAAACCCGCGCACACAGCGGCCCTTTGCGGATTAGATTGGACACCCCCGTCCTAACTTGTAGAGGGCAGAAAGAACAACCTTTGTTTGTTAGGAAACCTAAAGATCAGCCAGTGTTTCTGCAGGGACCCATATACTTGTGCACCTGCTGAGAGAAAAGTTTGGAAAGAAAGGCTTCACTGGGATTTCTTGGCAAGCAAATAAAATAAAAGAACACTCAGCTCACGGTCAAGACACCGGAGATGCAACTGGTAGGGAGATGGGCATTTAAAGTGTATAAATTACCAGTAAGTTTGAAATGCATAAATGAAGTTGTCTCGCCAGTATTTAAATCATGACCAGTAGCTTGTCTGCTCTGCCTGTCTGATCAACGGTCGCTTATTAACTTGTTTACATTGAACTACATAAATTAGTTTGGTGGTCTTATATTATGAGCAAAAGAGTAGCAGTCTGAAGAGCATTGACTACTGACTCAATTTGCATTGTATCATTGTATTTATTCTCCCGAGTCCCGGGTTTTTGTTTGGTCTGCATGTTTTATTTCCTTTAACTATTTGGGATTAGTTGGACCTCATAATCATAAAAACCAAACATTATTTTTTTTAACTAAGTTTTAACAAAAAATGATGTCCTTATATGAGGATGTAGGGTCTCAAGAGGTTAAAGAAGCTATGGTTGATGTTTGTAGAAAAGCATCAACTGTATGCAATATTAGTATAGCTCATTTAAATGAAATGGCATAATATATTGCGTCGCCTATGTATTTATGTAAACTTAATGTGTTTTCCTAATTTTGTTGGCGTTTACTTCTTGAACTCCTTTTACTTTAAATAATTGATGCTTTATTGATCCCTGTGCAGAAATTCCCTTTACTCCTCCCCCAATTAGCTCTTTGTAGGCCTGTGAAGGGCAGCCACCTGTAGTGGTGCCCAGGGAGCTGGGGGTTAAGGGCCTTACTCAAGGACCTACAGACATGCCGAGGCCAGGATGGCATTGGCAACCTTCCAATCACAGACACACAGGCTTAGGCCACTGAGCCACTTGCTGCCCCCCAATGTTACTTGTGACAGTAATAGCTGGGATATTGATGAATAAAATAAGATGTTTAGTTTAAAAAATGTTTATTTAAACAACAGAAATATTGGTACATTTTATCTTTGAAGGTTATCAACCTAACCCTACATCTAAATGCAGAACACACCTAAGGTGGCCCTTGGATCCGTCAGTCTTAAGCAAGTAAATTTTCAAGTTTAGGGCAAAAGCTGAGTTGTTGAAACCTGACACGACTTGACAATAATATTTCTGCTCCCCTGTAGGATAGGAAACAGTTCAGCATGCTTTAGTAGTATATTTCGTACTTTCCATCAACCTGTTGTTTCATCCTAAGGCCAAAAATTAGGGTGATGTTTAACAAATTGAGGCTGGGGTTGGAAAAATTGTGGCATTTTCATATTTCAAAATGTATCTTTATAACAGTTCTGCTCCCCCATAGGATAGGAAACCACAATTTAACATGCTTTAGTAGCATATTTCCTACTTTCTATCAGCCTGCTATATCACCCTCAGGCCCCAAATTAAGGCTAGGGTTAGCAAATTGAGGTTAGGGCAGTGGTTCTCAATTCTGTTCCTGGCACCCCACCTGCCAGAATGTTTTCATTCCAACCCTACCTTAATCAGGCTTATATGGTCCGTAATAGGCTAAAGCCGGTTTCAGACCGAACGCGGCATACAATACGCTGCACTCTGTGCCACGCGCTGCTCACAGAGGTTGTGCGAACATTGTGGTCAAAGACGAACTTTGTTGAACTCTGACCGCTGCACGATGTGACGCATTGTTTCATGATCAATAGAAACAAGGCATTGAACCGGGCACAGAAAACGAAATGGAGGAAGAACATATTGTCTGTGTCCGAGTTCCCAGAGCTATATCACACACGCTTAGAATCTTTTTGGAATGCCAAATATACATCGTCACTATTGACCACTAGCCAAAATGACAGGAGAAAGTTTTGAAAACCACGCCAACTCTTTGCGCAGAAGCTCCGCAGCGGGCAGAGCCATGCCGCGTTCGGTCTGTAACCAGCTTTAGCCTCTTAAGGACCATATAAGCCTGATTTAAGGTAGGGTTGGAATGAAAACATTCTGGCAGGTGGAGCGCCAGGAGCAGGATTGAGAAGCATTGTGTTGATTTGGGGTGTGAGAGTGGTGGAAAGGGATGTGAGGAGCTTTGTTGCGAGTGTCTATGACATTCCCAGGCGGAGATACACCCACTTTCGGTTTGGATGCTAAGGCGCTAACAGGCTAACTTTTGAGATAAGAGCAGATTCTGCATCTAGGAGGCGCAGAATGCGTAGATGCAGAGTTTGAGCTAGATCCAAGCATTTAACAAGGCCTGCTAGCCCAGGGGTCTCCAACTCCGGTCCAGGAGAGCTACTATCCAGTAGGTGTTCTGTCTCACTTGGCTTGTGATGAGCCACACCTGTTCCTGGTATTTACTAGAGAAAGGGTGTGGCTCATCAAAAGCCAGGTAGGATAGAAAACCTACTGGATGGAGTTGGAGCTCCCTGGCCTAGTGCCTTTTTCCCAAATTTCCCAATGAGTTTGATTCTCAACTTTGTCAAATTTATTTCTGAGGCACGGTTGGCTCCAGAGACTTGTAATTTGGTAGATGTGGCTATCAGGCAGTACCGATTCAGAATTTGCAACTCCCCAGTCTCTAAGTCACTGCGTTCTCCAAGTGGCCACCAGGTGGCGCTAGAGCAACGCGTCTAAGTGCGTCCGAATCCGTATCTCACACTGATGTCAAAAGTACTCACATTCTCTACTTAAGTAGAAGTACAGATACTTGTGTGAAAAAGACTGGAACAAAGAAACTACAGATTAAAATCTTTTATGTAGGTGTAAGGCAGCAGATGTGTTATGCCAGGAGGTGAGCACTATTGCCCCACGCTATGTGTTGCGATTGCGGGAGCGTGCTGGGCAGACAGAGGGAAGTCCAGGCAGGTAAACGGGAAAACGGGGTTTAATGGGGCACAACACTCCGACATTGACAACGTTTATGCCGCGTCTGCCGGAGAGACGCAGACGCAGACATAAATACACAGGACTAATCACAAGACTGGCGTGCGGCGGCGCCACACGGGTGGAAACAATGGGTGATCACAGGAGGTAACGAGCTGGGCGTGGCACACACTAGGGGCTGGAAAGGAGCGGACGTCGCGGGACGTAACACTATGTCCCAGGTTTATGATTTTCTGGTGTTTTTTTTTGGTCCTTCTGTGATTCCGTAGGATCGGCACAGGTCGCCAAGCGCGACCTGCTTTTTTTTAGTTGGTTATACCGATCCTACAGGTAAGCCACATTTTTTGTGCTGGGAGCTAAAACGTAAATTTAGTTAAAATGTTGATACTTTTGGGTTAGCTTTCTTAAGCGATGTGTTTACTGAAAGTACTAGAGAATTGGTAATGGACTATTTTTCTGTTTTTTTTTTTTTTTGTTCGAAGTACTTATTTTCTAACCAAAAAAATATATTAGTTAGAAAACGCCTGTTAATGCGATGCTAGGACCTAGCGATGTTATATTGAGATTTGTTAACCAGTATTTTGTGGTGTTGCACTTTTATTTGTGTCTTTAAAACATAAATTATTTTAGTTGGTTATACCGATCCTACAGGTTATACCGATCCTACAGGTCTGAGTTGGATGCATACAGCCTTCAGTTGTGGAGTCAATAAATGGTCCCGCTGCCATCGCACCGAGTCTTCGAGTCTCTTCTCCTTTCCTCTCTTTCTGTGGCCGTCGACTCCCGTTCTTCCGGCTGCACCCCTGCGAGTTTCCAGATAATCCTAACACAACGCAGAGTCCCCTAGCCCCAGCGGTGTAGGTTGAAGGAGAGCGAGGGTTACATAAGTAAAAGTAAAGTACAGGTTTTGAAATGTACTTTAACTACAAAAGTGAAGCATAATTTTCACCTTCAGTGATACAAAATGCCTTTTGATAAGTCTAAAAAACAAAAGTTCTAGGCATACAAAATACAAAAGCATATGTAAAAAACATACATAATACTTTTCTTTTGCTCACAATCTGCACTGTTTGTAAAGAGTCTAGTTTTTCTTCAAACAGGGTAATATTGATTGAACTAAACAGAGCTCATGCAAGAGCAGCAGAATACTTTTTTAGAGCTTTGGTACTCTTTGGTAAACACAAAACTTGTATAAACTGTTAAACTATTTTCCATTTCAGCAACAGAACTTCAAACATTTTAATCAACATGGAAACTTAATCTAATCAAATCTTATCTTTTGTTATAAAATTGCCCATCTCTTTAAGACTTCCAAAATCTTTTATTAAGCTTCAGCAGAAGCTGTTTCTCAAAGTTCCTAGAACCCAGATGTGCCCTTTTGGGTCTTAATGAGTCCTGCCATGCTAAAAAGCCTCTTGCAGGTAGCTGAGGCAGGCAGGGGTGTGTTGAGTTTCAGGGACAAATTGCAAACAGCTGGGAAAGGTTTCAGGACATCATGGTTTCAATTGGACAAGCCAGGTAGGACTCTATAGCTGCTTGGAGTTTTCTTGAGCTTTACTCTGCTTGATGGCAGAAATGAAGTCCTCTGAAGAATGAGATGTCACTTGAAAACACTGTGCATTGCTCCTTCAGATGGCTTCTGATGAATGCAAAACCTATGGCCTTCAAAACCAAAGAAGAATCTTATGATTTCCCACCAAATGCACCACCTTTGTAGTACCTTGATTAAAAGAACATCATGGAATTAGACTACAGCATTTGCCAATTCTTTTAGTTAACCTGTTGCATATTAATTAATATATGAAGAAACTGATTTTACACCCTTAATTCATGGTCAACTAAATGTGAACTAATCAAATGATATCATAGTGATCATGAATTCAATTTTTTATTTCATGATGTATACTACAATATTTCAGAGATATCATGAATCATGCATCAGTTCTTGTTTGCAGAAATTAATGTGATTTTCACTTGTTATTGTAGGACAAACAATTATTCAGTATTTCATGGATAATTTAGATATCTTCCATTATTTTCAATAAGCATTAAACACATTTTTTAAAATCTTACCAAGATTTAGGATATCATTGTCACTCGTCCCACTTGTCTTGAACATAGGGACAAGAATGGCAGCAGCAATCAGCTCTGGATGTGCAAGAATCTGGTTGAAATGCTTTTCCAGTCCTCCTTGAAGAGCATCTATCTAAGGCCCACCAAAGTTGGAGGAAATTCAAAGGTGCTAGGGGCTTAGACTTCAGTAGTGTTATTGTGGGTACTAGCCATCCCATCATCACACTGGCCTCTCCCTGAAGAACATCAACTGCCTTCGCAAGTGGGCACATAGTTTTCACATATTCTTTGAGAGGGGCAATCTCAGCAGGAGACCCATCAAAACCCATCAAAGAACACAACTAAATTTTTTATGTACACAGATTCACTCTCATGCGCACATAAACTGGAATATGTATTAATATTACCACATTAAAGTCACTAAGTTATGAAAATTAAGTGTTATTGTACACTGGAATTTTGTGCATTGCACACAGCTGTAATGGCTCCTTCCCCTTGTTCTCTCATGATCCTTACAATCCTCTTCACGGCTAGGAAAAGAGAATTCCACCTTGTCTCATCCGGTCTCAAGAGCTGGAGTTTGCATTTTTCAATTATCTCTGCAGCTGCAGTAGATCTACCACTTTTGTTCCGTAGACTCCAATGCTTTGAAGAAGCTGGACAAGAGTCTTTTGTATTGTCGACACCAAGTTTAGGAGGTGGCAGACACAGCGATGATGCTTTGGCAGTTGATATTCCAGACCATCATCTTCATCCAACATGGCTCCAGCTTCAACAAACCCAAGATCCACATTGTTTTCCCCTTCACTGATGATTCACTCGAACCTATTCCCTCAAGTAGTTCTTTGCTATTATTATCAAGCACTCCATAGACTCGAAAAGCTCTAACAAAATTAGAGCCGTTGTCTGTAGTTGTGCAAACAATATTGTCATGGGTGTTGTACTCTGTGTACTGTATGTCACTTAGCACCAGCAATTGCAGAAAAGTTGTGAGATCCTTTGAGCTGTTTGCATGCTGGTCTCTCCAATGTTTCAGGTTCAATCCAGTATGCTGTGACACCAATGACACTCCCTCTGTATGCGGTCCAGCAATCGGTAGTTGTAACAAAGAATTTGACCTCACTCATGGTAGCCTTTATTTTCTCTAGGCACATAAATACAAAACAAAGAGTAAAGTACAACAAGAAGTAGTTTTTCTTGAGGGGAATTGACAGATTACTACTGTAGCATGTTAGTCTTCTAGATTTTCAGCAAGAAAGTCTTTTTTGTCAGAAAACATTTTTAAAACCCAAGCAATCATTTCACCCATAATTCTTCCGAATGAGTCTTTCTATCAGAGAGCCCCAAAGTTATGTCTCCTAACAGTGGCACGTCAGCAATCAACTGAGGGTTGTCTGATATAATTAGCATTAGTTTAGGTCAATAGGCTACTGATACTGTCAAAATAACATGCTCTTATAGCATTACATAGTTATAAACTGACCAGCAGAACATGCAAAATTAGCTCTTAACAGGTGAAATTAAAAGCAAATTCATAATTCCAGAAGCTCACGGTTCTTTGTTTTGCACAATGCATTTGCCATTCTTTGAGCCAACAACATCAAAAAGTTCTTTCAAATAAGGCCATGGATGGAGAATGCCTTGCATCTCCGAATTTGTTCCTTCGTCGTTTGCAATGTTACTCACTTTACTGTCTTCATCCATGCTATGTTTTTTACATATGCTTTTGTGGTGGTGTTTGCTGCAGCTAACTGATTGTTGTATTACTGCCACTATGATGCAATTTCTGTCCACGGGGTAGATTTTTCCCATTTTGTTACGACTTTTGTCATATTGTTTTCATAATGGAAATAACGAGACATTTTCGAGAATGTAAGGAGTAGAAAGTACAGATATTTCTCTTGAAACATAGGGAGTAAAAGTAAATCATCAGAAAATTAAATACTCAAAGTACAGATACCTGAAAAATTTACTTTGTTACCACCTCTGCCTAAGGGTCAGAAGTATTACCCTTAGGGTTAGAATCAGGGGTTGTAAGTTTAGTGAACTAAGGTTAAATTACCCTTAGGGTTAGGACTTCTTACAAAATTTCAGAATACAAATCTTGAATTGCACATTCAAAATACATTGGGTTTGTGTTATTGGATTCCCCAAAAGAGTATGGATTTACAAATGGAATTTTCATCCTGACAATTAGAAAACCCAATGTAGTCCAAAAACGCCAATTCTACTGAATTGCAGTTAATCTTTTCCAGGATAATCATTCTCATGGCGCAGGTGACAAGTGTGAGTGAGAGAGAGGCAGAAGTCTCCATCTCAGAACTAGAAGTGTCAAAATGACAGACTGAGACATTATGGCTTTAGGGGAACCTGTGTGTGAAGCATCGTAGTGCAGGTCAGAACAGAAAATGTGGACCACCCACTTGCGGCTCACCAGAGGGATTTATTGAACAAAACTAAAGACACTAGGAACACTACAAAAAGCAAAATCCCAAAAACCACCAAACACACTGGTACTTTGCAGATAAGACTGGCCACTCATGCTCTTAAGCATGCCATGACACATCCACAAAATATGTAAATTATGTACACACCAGGTGGTGGAGTGTGCTTACGTCATCTGCATCACAGCCAGCCCAGGTCCAGTCCTTTGCCAGCAAAGGATTTCCTCCTGACCCCATAGTCATAGAGGAGCTCCTCATCAACAGCAATGTCTGTCATTGTAAAGAACAGCAGGGCATCTAAATGGTATAATCTTTGCCAGATGTTTGCCCGCTTGCTTGGATGATTTATAAGCCTTCCAAATGTATCCATGTCTGGAGGGCACTGGCAGTGCTCATCATTGGCGTTGATACGTTTAGCCTGTCCATTCCTGTCCTTATATAAAAAAAAAAAACACAACCTCTCTGTCCTTCCACCATTTGACAGGCCACGTGACTTGCCTGCCATGGTAGTCAGACTCTCACCAGGGACAAACTTCCTTGTTGTCTTCTCTCATCTTCCTTTGCCTTCAACCTCTGTGATGATCAACCCCATCCATCACTGATTCTGGAGGACCATCTTGATCACAGAGCAGTCTAGAACAGTGTCCACTGAGCCAGAAGGCCTCCATTGCTTCAAGATCTGCTGAATATCAGGAATGTTAGAAGTCCAACCTTCCTTCTCCATCTAGGCATGGACCCTATTCTCGGTGAGCAGGCGACCAAAGTGCTCTGCCAAGAAAGATTTTTTTTTATTAGTCATATGTTGATTCAACTGAATGTTTCAGCTCTAAGAAATGTGAATATCATTCACGCGGTATGAACTTCACTCACCTATCACATGCTTCATTCGAAGAGTCTTCTGGCCACTGCGCCAGTGGTCATAGCACAGACGTTTGTGGGTGATCCCCACAAGTTCAATCCACACTGACTTCCTGGGACATTTTACAACAATGGCCACTGCGAATGACTTAATGGACAAGTCATAGGAAGTCTGCTCATCCATCTGTGGACATCCAGCACCAAAGGTCTGAGGTACAGGCTCATCTGGACCAGAAATGGAACAAAGAAATAAATATACGTATGTGGACAAATTAAGTAGTTGCTGACCCAACAAAGCACTGTTCAGCAAATTGCAAGAAATCAATTTACTTACTCTGATTCACCAGCGATCACACTTAGCAGCATGGATGCCCGGATCACATTTCCTGACTCTGTGGACGTGCTGGGGGACAGGTAGTCTGCCCCCACGGACCTCTCCATGTCAGAGTTGCTTGGTGGCAGTCTCAAAAGCCTGTCTGGCAGCCAGACTTGTAATATTTGGAAGGCTGTAACGGCAAGAAAATTAATATATCACCACCCTCCACAATGCTGTGACACAACTTATGCAAACAAAGCTGTATTTGAAGCACCCTTTTCACGGAGGTGATGTAAGTCATTCGAACAGTTGTTGATGGGATTGCCTGAGGAGGAGATGAAGAACTTTTCATTGCCACCCACTTCTATCTCACATGGAATTCTGCCAAACATGGCAGGGCAAATCTCGATGTAGTACACGTTGAACCACTGTAAATAAAAAAATAAGTTAGCAAGCCCTTTGCATGCATGCCATATAAAGTTGTACATATCTATAATGACAGAGATTGTAATTTGGACAACTTAAATTGTCAGCAATACTTTAAAGCCAGTTCCATACTCTGTCACAGATCTAGGCAGGTTTGGAGTGAGGATGAGGCATTGTTCAGGCAGAAATGTGGACGATCCACGTGCAGCTCACTAAACAGGGGTTTAACAAAACAGAAAACACTAAGAACACAAAACCAAAAGGACTATGAGGGGTCAAAAACAAAAGGGGATAAACAAAGATTACATTTACAAAAGGATCAAAACAGGCAGGCTACAAACAGAATAACAGAATATACTACACTCCAACTATCACAAACATCATAAACAATGAACCACTAGGGACTAAAACTCTGGAACTTAAATATAAAAATGGAACCGGGTAATGACAAGCAGGAGGGAAACAGACAACCGATCGGGCAGGGTGCAGGACAACGAGCAATGAGGGAAACGCATAAGAGCAGGCAACAGGTGAAGCTAATAAACTAAAACAAGAAACTCAAACTAGAAACGGAATCTAACAATTGGGAAACCCTGTTATGCTCCTGATATGGTTCTCCTTCAGAACTTGTACCTGGCTCAGTAGGGGCTGCCACAGCAGAGGGAATATTCAGCACCACATTCCCTTTGGCCTCTAGCTCATCCTGTTGGTCCTGTGAAACAAAATAATGTCCTTGCTTACTTTCAAGTACAATAAACATAAATAATAATCCAAATTAATGAAGTACTTGAAGTCAAGGCAAAAAAACTAAAACGCACACCTGCTGATGGGATCTGTGTCCTCCAAGAGTGCCCTTAGGAAGCTGTAATCCCAAACCTGACCACTAACTCTGCTGGCTCTACCTTCACCACTGCCACAACTGCAACAATCTCCTCCTCCGATGCGATACGCATGCAGGTTCTCCTCAGATGGACTGGGACACTGAAGTGGGTCCTCTTGCACATAGGGCACAGGATGCCTCTTGATGGCCTCACTATGACAAAGAGAACAAAACACAGTTATTGAAACAGATTTCATATGACACAGCATCCAATATTTCATTGGCATCCCAAATGCAATAATTTCTCAACTATTTTCTGTACATGGCCATTCACATCATACTGTACATAACTTTTTTGAAAAGTCAATTTTGTCATCGTAAATGCAATTGAACATCAATGTAAAGTTTTAATTTGATCTTGACGTTGACTGATGGTGGGTACATTTTAAACATTAGTCTTTTGCCCAGGAGTAAGATGATACCCTCGCACCATTTTTTGCAGGAGGACCAGGCACGTGTTCAAGCAGCCTAGGTGTTGAATGTTGCATTTAGTTTAAAATCACCATGCCTAAAGGAACTGGACCTAGTTCACATGATTCGGCCCATAATCATGAAACATAACCTTAATGAAATCGACACCATCTGGGTTAGTGAAGCAGACCAGCAATTTATTCTTGCCATATTGGACCAGACCTTGATGTTTGACGTGCCGGATCAACCAAAGCTGATGCTAAATCTGAATAAGTTTGGGCAGAAGAGCAAGACCAAAGTTTGCATCTCGGACCTGGTGCGTGACGATTGTGTGTTTTCCGTTTCGACATACATGGCAATGACAGTAGCCATATTTTACCGTGGCATGCACCTATTCTGGTCTTGGCAGGGGCTCTAGCAGGTCGTCGCCGACAAGGGCTGACTTTTCCCGGTGCTGTCGTTGGGTGACGTGGCAAACTTCCAATCAAATCAGGAAGGTCAAGGTATTGACCTGGCAAAGCTTCTCTGGAATGTGATGAAACCACCTAGTGAACAACCAACTGTTAATTTTGTGCAGATGTACACTGTCACCCCGCACCTTCACTTTCCATTTGTGCCCTGTCACACATGTGGAGTTATGTACTTAACAAAAAAACATGAAATAACTGAAAACGTTTTATATTCCAATTTATTCAAAATAGCCACCCTTTGCTCTGATTACTGCTTTGCACACTCTTGGCATTCTCTTGATGAGCTTCAATAGGTAGTCACCTGAAATGGTTTTCCCAACAGTCTTGAAGGAGTTCCCAGAGGTGTTTAGCACTTGTTGTTGTTGTTGAGTGTGTAATCAGAGCAAAGGGTG
>JABFEA020000098.1:15077467-15110601 GCA_019775915.2 Cyphomyrus plagiostoma
CGACACGGGGAGAACATGCAAACTCCACACACATGAAACCAGGCGGAGACCAGAACCCGGGTCCCAGAGGTGTGAGGTAACAGTGCTAACCACTGCACCACCATGCCGCCCCCCTTTTAATGAAGTTTTGTAAAGAATTACTGAACACTGTAGTATAAATCTGATTGTTATTTAGCTGAGATGCTGACATTTTGTGAAAAATTCTGCTAAACTGATCTATGCTGCTTAGAATGTTTAATAAATAAATAGCTGTGGTCTCACTCAACATAAATAAAAGTTATGACTATAAGATGTTTCAACCAGATGTTAGGAGACCATTAAGTCAGTAGGTAAGTGTCTAATATAGATATGTCACATGGGCATGTATAATTTTGTTTGTAGGCCGATTGTCCAGCCATCTTTCATTTCATTTATAGAGTAGAGGGTCACATTCACCCGGGCGCCTTGCTCTGAAAGCAAGTAGGGCTACCCTCAGGGGAATTTAGAAATACCACTTCCCTTAACTGTGTGCTTTTAGACGACAAGGGGGAAGCCATGTGAACTTCCAGAGAGCTCACAATCCTGGAGATGTTAAGTAATGCTGCTTAGCCACAGTGCCACTCTAGACTGATCGTCCCAAAGAAAAAACACTTCTGTTTTGCCTAGATTGACTCAGATGACTATTGATAGTGACCTCCTCTATGGGACTGTTGTACTAGCATGAAGGGGGTGCTCTCCCCACCCTCGCATGCTACAGTAGGTAGTCGTTACACTCCATGTCGCTCTGCTTCTCCTGGATTAAATTGGAGTGTTTCTTTGAGACTTGGATTATGAATTTAGCGTTTTGTTTTTGTGTTTTGAAATAACCATTTCTCAACCATTTAATGTAATTTTCCTGTTGCTTTCCTGTTTCACATGAGCAAGGAATTTAGGGGAAGGTTAAGCTGGGGAGCCATGTCTTCTGGCAGAGCGAGATCCCACTGATGCGCAGAATTAGGTAAGGGCGCCACATACAGTGCAGAAGAAAGCATTTAAAACTGAGCAAATGTGTGGTCCTAGTGAGAAAGGACCCCCCCCCCCCCCAACACCATCACTTCCTTTCAGCTCCACTTTTAACTTTCCACTTCTGACTCGTTTGTCTTAGGTCTGGTGTGGTTTTTTTCATTTCTATGTGCAGAACAAGGGGAGAGAAAGGGGAAGACTTTCAGGGGCCCAGACATGGGAGGGGGCATGAGTGTATGAACATGGGTAATGGTAGCTTTGGTGTAGAGAGGGGGGGGGGGGGCTGGCCATGTCTTTGTGCAGCCCTGTCTCTGTGTGGTTGGGTCCTCTGTGTGAAAGCGAGCCCGGATGTGGCCAATCAGGTCCTGCCGCTGGGTGTGTGCTGCAGGGCGGTGAACGACAGCACCCGGCTGTCTGTGTGTATGTGTAGGGGGGTGCCCTTCACTATTGGCTGTCTACCGGGGCTGTGGAAGGAAGCCAGAGAGGCAGTCAATGTCCCCTGGGCTTGTGCGTGCCTAAACAGGCTCCCTGCAAGCAGCACTCACTTCAGCTATAGTAGTCATTATATTCAGTTGCTAAGCAGATGCTTTTTATACGAAAGAACTTACATAACTTATTTTTCCATATTAACCTTTACTTTGACTGACATCCCATCCAGGGTGTACCCCATCTTTGCGCACTGTGCTACCTGGGACGGGCTCCAGGCTCCCCAGCGACCCTGAACAGGATAAGTATTTAGAAGATGAATGAATAGATAAATAGATTACATTCTAAAGCTGGAAATTTTTATGATAATTTTGAGTAGCCTTTTCAAGGTGGCCCACATCAAAGCCAACACCATCTGGTTGATGGTGATGACATAAAGCACTTAAGCTGATGTAAGAAATCCCACTAATAATAAAAATGACACAATGAGCATCCATTGGTTGTGTTGCATATTTCTGAATACTGATCTGTGACATGGCATGATGTTGCATGATCGTATCAGGTAAATATTCTGTTGTGCGAATGGGCTCAACTTAAAGGTACTTGTTAAGAGTGCTGACTGTGTATCATAGTTTAACCCAGAGAAACTCTTAGCCTACAAGACAGCTTCATCTCCACCCCCTACCCTACCTCTGCCCCCTTAATTGTGGGGGAGGTATGCACACTGCACTTTTTGGGACTGTAAATTGCTTCCATACTGAGGCACACCCTTTCTGTGCCGCCCACGTGCAGGTGCCCCAGGAAAAAAAAATCTGTTCCAGAAATAATGTTCTGAGATGTTCCTCTGAAACTATTTTGTTAATCCCTTATTATGTTTGTACATATCAGTTTATAGACACATGCAGATTCTCCGTGGGAAACTGACTTCAATTACTCTTACAGTCTTGTACAGTAACTGTGTTTTTACTTTACTTATTTAATTTGCGTTGCGGACTCAACTGGGTTAATTTGCTTGATTGACTGCAGCTGATGTGATGTTTTTTTATTGAGTGGATTGAGTCCTTGTATTGTGTAGACCATTGGGAGAGGAGTTGTTTTTTCTGGTTGGGTGTTGGAGACATTTATTTGGCTTGGCCATTTATTTTTTCTTTTCTGGTTGTAAGGTATGTGTGTGTGGGTGTGAGTGTTTCTTTGAGGTAAATTCTTTCCTTTGGTTATACTGAGTTCTACTTTTGTTTCCTAATTAAGTGTCCCAATTAATCACTTGGCTCTGTACTGGTGTTCTTCCTGCTCAGGATGTATGGATTCCCTTAACTTTTATGTCTGGTTCCTTTCCCCTCTAGACTACTTGTTGAGCCTTTCGCAAAAGGGGTCATAACATACGATTTGTGCAATTGTGCCCTTTGCAACAGCCTTCGGTAGTGTTGGAAAATCCTCTTCCGCTTGCCAAGCATATTCCTCTGTTGTAAGCATGTCTCTTCCTATCCGAATTGCCACAGATACACTGCATGTTCTGGGCCCTCTGTTTCCTCAGTCGGCAGGTGTGTCTTTGACAAATGGGTCATAGCCTCTGGGAAGGCAGTACAGTATATGCTATTAATATCTTAATATTTTTTTCTTGGCTATTGCTTTATTGTTTACCATTAAGTCTTATTTATCTTGATGAAGTTCTGAAAATATTTGATAATCTAAATCATTTGCAATATTCAGAAAAGGTTTAATGAGAAACACATCGCATTAGGCAAAGAGGTTAATTAGATGGTAGAAACTAATCATGGGTTCAGGAAGCAGGCGGAACTGGGAGGAAGCTGCCATAACATGAGAGGATCTTTTTTTCTGCACACAACTTATCCTTAAAGGATACAGCCATTTTTGTCTTTGCACTGGCTTCAAAGTCATGTATTGATTATATTCACAATTCTTCAGTCTCTAAATACAAATCTGAAGTAGGACAATAAAGGTAATAAGAGAAAGTAATTACATAAATGTGTAATTAAACCAGTGCTGCTTCTGGCTCTTCCATACAGAAAGACGCACAAAATATTCCCTGATTCACTGCTTTCACTCTACCATGACATCTTGTCTTGGCATTTATTAATATTATTATCGGGGACTATATCTTGTCCCGTTTACTACAGCATGTCTCCATCATCATCGCATATCATTACCACAACCATGTGCTACTTTGCTCCACAAACAATGATCTGATTTGACTGCATCAATCACATCCAACCTTCACCCCCCATAACTGGCTACATACTGGTGACAGTTGACCAATCAGTTAATGGCCTTTTCTGAGAGGTCAAAATACAAAAGGATTGGTCACTGAATTGAAATGGGACCTTAAAGTTATGTAGCTTGTTTCAGGCTCATGGGAGTTTTACTTATACAAAAATGATTGGTTGAGAGAGAGAGACAACCAAACAGATTGTGGAGGAGGTGGGATCAAGACATCTGATTGGTTGATCCTGCCTCCTCTAGTTGTTTGGATCCATCTCCTATAGAATCTGATTGGATATTCTCTCTGAACCAATCATTTTTTGTTCTGTCCTAAGAACATTTTTGGGTAAGTAAAACTCCCATGAGCTTGTTTCAATTTCTTTGTAAGAACTATGACCTTTCTATATAACTGTCTTCTGGAGATTTCTTTCCACCTGACCATGTATGGTTGTTCATTAATGTAGTCCTCTATTTAAAGTAAATCTGATGTAAATCTTTCTATGGTTGAGACCTGTAACTGTTCTAACAGGGCTGGAAATCCATGTAAACTACCAGACCCCTATCAAGTGCTGAATGATATAGTGTTTGGGAAGTGCTAATTACAGGGATAAGTGAAACCTTGCTTTTACAAACGTGTATCTGGTACTCAGGTAAAGATAATGAAGCCAAACACACGTTAACATCAGAAAATTGTTTGGAACGTTTTCAACTTAATCCATGTAACTCTGACCTTTACCTGTAATGATGGAAAGGCCCGGCTTTCTCAGGTGCACAGAAGCTTTTGAGAAAGGAAACTGACCAGTTTCATCCTTCGGATTTCATTCATCATCCAGGTGACTAGACTTATATTGGCCTGCTGATTTCTGGTGTTCACTGAGCATGTTCTCCTAGTGGATGGTTTAAGTACTGCTTCAGGAGTGATATGTAAGGGTGTTATGAAATATATAAGCAGATTAGGTCTGTGTCTCCTGTACTGGTGTGTTGTTGTGATTCATGAATTGAGTGTTTTATGAAAGCTTGTAATCTACCAGTAAATTTATGTTCCCATGCTAACCTGTGGTCATGGAGTGTGGGAGGTTGTACAGTAATGTTCCTCTGCAATGTCTCTGACTTTATGTTCAGCAGCAGCTTAAGGAGTTTGGTGCTCTTGGGGAGCCACAGGGTAGAGCTGCTGCCCCTTCAATTGGGGAGGAACTGTTGGTGGTTTGAGCATGTTATAAGGATGCCCCCTGGCCTACTCCCATTGGCGTACCTCCTTCTTGTGGGCGGCGGCCTCAGGGTCAGACCCAGGACAAGCTTGAGGGTTGTATTTCCCAGTTGGCTTGGTATGGCCAGGGAATCCCCCAGAGGAAGATGGAGTCTTTGACCAGAAAACAAACTAATGATACAGCAGATGAAAGGGACTTATGGGAGAAAAGACTGATTCAAGTGATTTGTGTGAAAAGGGGGGGATTGTCATATTTCCCGTGGGAAATCATAGTATTAAGAACCAAAAGCAAACTCTGGGCTATTGGATTCTTATTGTAGCTCATGTATATTGTGTAAGATTAGCAATTAATTTGCATATGCTGATTCTACCCCTACTCTGCACATAGTATGTTAAGCTACATATTTTGTATTCCTGTTTACTGGATTCTAATTGCCTGCATACAGTTGTGTTATTTGAAGTGATCAGGCTTCTATTGTGATAAAGCTTGGTTAGGTCAGTCATTACGTGTTCAATGGGCACATACTAACAAATCAAGAGCTCATAAATGTCATTATCAAATTAAAATTAAATACTAACATCGTATATCATGGGACCAGTTCTGCAAGCCATGTTCCTCAACTTTTCTTCCCCATTTCTCCTTTTTCAAAGATGTGAGAGAGCTTTTTGGACTTCCTTCACTTTTGGCAATACCTTAAGTCTGTTTATTGTTAGAATGTGTCCTTCCCAAAGTCAGTTGAAGTACTTGTCATCAGGATTGTATTATGGTAATTCAAACTGATGTAAAATCATGTAATATGAGCATTTTACCAAGCAAATCACTTGAATTTAGTATAAGAGCGAGATATCCATTTCCAGTTTGTAGTATTTGATCACTAAATACGTGTGAAGCACTTGTTGTTAAAGTCTGACATTTTCCTTGTTATGATGAGGGTGGAGCCTTTGTTTATATATCCATGAAAAGTCATGCAGCATAAATAGTTTTCCACAGTTTGACTGGTCTAGATTGTAGGATAATACAGCTTTTTGGCCAAACAGCCAGTTATCAGATTTCAAGAAAGATGCACATATATTTGTGTAATATAAATAAAACACTTGGTTATAGAACATACAAGTCAAGTGAAGAGTTGGGTACAACAGGACAAATGCATATTAACATCTGGGGAGGTAGTTTTTTTTGTTTATGTTTTGAAATAGTTTACAAGCATTACAGAAAGCTGACATGATACAAAACATTTTTAATTCACTGAATTTTAATTAGTAAATGAATCCATGTAAAATGTGATATTTACTAAACTGTGCTGACCCACCGGAGTATGACCTTCCCACCTGAGTATCACGCTTAGAAATGACAACTTTCAAAAGTCAGAGTTATATTTTTTAATTAGATATATGAATTTTTAAAATTTATTGCACATCTGAATTACCTGCTTAAACATAGTGCAACTGACACATATATTTTTATATATGTATAGTGACGGAGAGAGGAAGACAAGTACCATGTAGCATAAAAAGAAGATAACAAACAATGCTCATTGTTTTACAAACAGAAAAAAGTGGGAAAGGCTTTTCAACGATAGAAGAAGCTGCCTGCAGCTGTAGGAAAAACAGCACAGTGGTTGAGAAGAAGCAGATTTTGGTCGTCCCCCTCCCCCTCGCCCTCTTATGGAGGATGCTACCGGAATGGAAACTCTTATTAAGGAAAGGACATTGCAAGACTGAGAAGGGCTGATTCAGGCTCGGTGCAAACCTGCTTGAAGTGTGAAGTTGTCTCCCCATAACCCAAAGTAGTAAATGGCCCAGTCGTGTTACATTTTGGCATGGATAATGTCTCACACGTTAAGTTATAGTAGTGGTTCTCAATCCAGCTACTGGTGCCCCCCCCCCGCCAGAATGTTTTCATTCCAACCCACACTGCTTTCAACCTGCCAAATTAATTCTCAGCCTATTAAGGAGCTCATAAGCCTGATTAAGATAGGGTTGGAATGAAAACATTCTGGCAACAGGTGGGGGGCAGGATCAGGATTGAGAACCACTGATTTGCAGAAAGGACAAATCAAGTTCTAATTTCACGGTTTGATTAAGGCAGTATTGTTCTCAGTTTTTTGATAACCAGAATTGTATTAAACTGCTTTCTCTGATTTTAAACCTTGGGAGAATTAAACTATATTTGGAAACTTGGCAAAAGTTCAATGTCTAATCACTTCTTATTTGTTCAGAAAATTCACATGTGAAGCAATTTTAGTTAAATATAACAAATATGTAACAATTTTACAATTGTTCGGAGACCACTATATAAATGAATGCTAGAAGAAATACAAATAAAATTTAAAACCAGATTATTACTATTAGTAGAATTATTATACTCCTGTATAAAATATGAATCCCTTTCATGAAAAAGTGGAATTAGTGGTATTCTTGGAGCAAACATGTGAGCCATACTGGGCCAATTGGAGCTGGCAATACTACAATTATAGTGATTAGTACAACTCATTTGCAATGGGCATTAATGGAATGCTTTGACGGTGTAATTAATCAATCAGATATCTGTCATTATTTACTCCCTGCAGATTAAAGTGTCAAGGCATTTCGAGAAGTTCCAGAAAGAATAAATAAATATCAAGATCCTCAACAGGGAGGAACGACAGATATTTTGGTCCTTGTGTTAAAACTAAATTTTCAAGCTGAGGAATATTTAAAAGTCTGTGAATAATGAGAAAATCTACACATGTAAGAGCAATACTGCCAACAGGGGGTGCTACAATTTTTAAATCCATGCTTGATGAATCGTAACGGAATTGTATTGCAAATATAATGAATGACATTTTTGGTTTAGGCAAATCGAATACAAATATAGTGCTTTGTAATGACAAACAAAAAAGGTACAAGAAAATTATTTCCACTATATGACACAACAAAAGCGTTTATATAAATAATTGTAATAGTTCAGCAGTTGTCAGACTGGGTAAAAACTGGTGAGGTGTGGATTCAGATTGTATTTATCTTTACATGTGTTACCAGTGTAATGTCAGTCAGTGAGAGGCTGAATTTCCATTCGAATTGGCAAAATGAGTGTGTGTGCAAGTGTGTGTCTGTGTGTGCGCACAGTTTCAAGCATCCACAGTATCAGGCATAACCAGTCAAAACCCTTCCAACAGTCATTCCAATAAACCTGTGTTTCCCAATCCGGTCCTCGGGAACCCACAGGCAGTACACGTTTTTGCTCCCTCAAAGCTCCCTGGCAGAGTGTCTACATTTTTGCTCCTCTGGGAGCTGGGAGGGAGCAAAAACATGGGCTATCTTTGGGTTCATGGGGACCAGATCGGGAAACACTGCAATTCACTGTTTAAAAGGTTAAAGTAACATACTATGACAGCAGATGAAGGCCTGTGGAAAGTAATGTTCTTGTTAGTCAGGCTGCAGAGAGGTAGGTTTTACTGCCTTTGCTTTGTTGCAGTCAATAGCGCATACTACAATGGAGTAGACCTAGTGTTACACGTAATAAACAGCTACTACAAGTGTCCTTTACGATGGACGTGGTTTCCTTCTTGCTGATTAAACTTCAGACAAGCAACAGAAAGTAGTTTAAAAAGCTTTAAAACAAAGGAAAAACTGAAGTCGTTTGGTATAACATACTTTTGGTTGGTCAATTTTTAATTTGCTTTCATATTGTCCGTATATTTTTTCTCTTCTGATTCAGTGCCTTTTAACTCTTAACTGTGTGTTGCATGATAAGTCCTTATACTCAACGTCTGTTGGGGTTCCCACTTTCACATGCTCTGTGGGGTCAATAGCTGCGAGGGAAGAAGTCTGAGGCTGAAGCTAAAGACCTTCAGATGGTTGTCTTTGTGCAGAGCCCCCATCATGAGGAACACAAAGAATTGCTTAGCGTGGACTCCTTCAGCACAACAGACACACTCATCGCTGTGCTTCCTCTTGACTCAGAACCAACAAGTATCAACAACAAATTCCTGATCTGACAGCATATACCCCGGGTCCTGCCCGACAGCCAGTCCTGGTGGCCCTCTGTGATTGCTGCTGGGTGCTTGGTCTCCTTAGACGAGGTGACTGGGCAGTTCCAAGACAGCAGGGGTATGGTGGAAGCCCTGGTCTGACCCTGTGATAACCTCCTGTCCCTGTTGCTGATGTGTGATGTTCAAGTAGGCGTTCATCAACTGCATTATCTCAGTTGGCTGTGGAAGAGACATAGGCGGTTAGATGTGGAATATTTGACTGTAGTGTCCAACCCAGCAAGCCTTTACCACATTTAAAGCAAGGTGACATGTGTTCCTTGGGCCCCTACAGTAAACACAATGTACCCTCCTTCAGAGATGGCAATTTCAGGTCCAGAAAGTAAAAATCCAGACCATGATTTACTTTCAACCAACCAGTTGAGCATAAGGAGTCACAGTCACTGAGTACTCAACTGGTTGGTTGAAACAAAGACTTGGTCTGGATTTGTACTTTCTGGACCTGAAATTTCTACCTCTGCCCTCCTCAGGAAAGCCTTTTTTAATATGCTTTATATTTCCTTGATTAATGCATTTTGTTCCATAAATATAATGTTGGTAAACACTGAGATAATAGCTGGGAATGTGATGCGTTAGATATTGCTTATTAAGAAGCATCCAGTTATCCATAGTCACGAGTATAAAATGTATACTGTAGCAGACTATATTTGTGATTTCCTCAAGTGTAAATAATAGTAATAATGATAATAAAAAATATGATCATTAAGCTTTTTGTGTCATATGCAATAGATATGCCTGTTCAAAGTGTTTTGTTCAATAGGACATATGGATCAACAAATGCAACAGGGACCTAAATGAGTTCCATGAAGCAAACTGATATGAAATGTATAGATAATTACATGGTAGTTATTTTATCGGACTGTATTACTCAATACCCAAGACATTACTGTATAGTCTGAAATTGAACTAGAGTATATGCAGTATAATAGTATTGCTAAGTACTGGGGAATGTTTCAGAGCCTTTTCACATACAAGCATTCCCTGATCTGCCTGGCAGCACTGGTATCTAGTGACAAGTACCTTGCTGGTCTCAAACAGAAGATCCCTGTCTCCAGCAGTGACCTTGAAGGTGCTGCTATCAGATGCTCCATAGGAGCAGATCTGGCTGAAGGGGATGGACTCCATGGCCTCTGCCTCCCCCTTCCTGTACAGCGACAGAGACGTCGCCCCCACTCCTAGCCATAGCTTCTGACAGAAACTGCCCGTCGAGCTCTGCGTGTCCCGGAAGAGGAAAAAGCAGTCAGGGCTGTCCAACGCTCGTCAGAACGGCTCACACATACAGAAGCATGTCAGGTGACGGGACTCACGATGTAGAAGTCGATGTCGTAGAGCGTGCAGCCGAACCCAGGCCATCGCCTGGCGATGCTGAGGTAGGCGGCCATGCTGTCCAACTGGCTATACCCGACCAGGCCCTTCCAGTGCTCCAGGATGGCCCCCATCACTGCGGTCCCCTCCTCCTTCAACCGGCCCCGCAACCGCAGGTCTTGCTCTGCCTTCTGCTTATGGGCAGAACTCGACGTATGGCTCCATAGCGCCCCCGCTAGGAAGTTGCTGCGGAAGCGCGGTGGCCGGCCAGGAGGCGGGGCCTGGGATGTAGTTGTGGTGTCAGGAGGTGGCTGGGCGGTCTTTAGGGTGAGCAGTACCCGTGCCTCCACCACGTGGCCAGGGAACAGCTCATCCAGCGGAGGGCAGGGGGAGTGGGTGCTGAAGTCCCCGAAGAGGCCCTGTAGGCGGAGAGCGGCCAAGGTCTGCAGGTCCTCCTCTGGGGCGGGGAGCTGACCTCGCACCACCATCTCATGGCACTGGCGTAGCACAGGGACACACTGAGTCAGCATGAGCCGTGACTTTTACCGTGTTTGAACCCCCAGGGCTCCAATTAATGTGGCACTGGGGCATCTCAGAAAGTTTAATTCTCTCAGATGTGAGACCTTTGAACATTGAAGGTGCCCCTTTCAATGGGCTGTTGGTTTTCTACAAAGTCAGATTAACTCTGGCTATAGGTCATTAAAGCTACACTGCAATGTACTGTAAACCTCCTGGTCTCAGGAACGATTAATTGACCAACATACATTAATAATATCTAATGATTGTCGCAAATGTCTTTGATTAATAAGAAGTAATCTGAATCTTAAATGATGAATCGTTTATTTGCTATTTATACAAATATGAGTACAGGTATATCAGAATTATTCTCTTCATCACGCTCTCCAGCTTGGTGGTCACAGTACAGGGTTAGCCAATGTGTGGTGCCCTTGGAGCTGGTGGGGGTGGGTTAAGGGCCTTGCTCAAGGGCCAACGTGACTGTTCTGCTGAAGCTGGGGCTTCTGGTCACAGGCACAGAGACTTAGCCCACTGAGCCATTCAACACCTCCCGTCCTTGTGTGTGGAGTTTGCATGTTTGCCCTTTGTTGTGAGTTAGGTACACTGGTGTCTCTAAATTTCCCATTGTGTGTGTGCAATGCAATGTACTGGCATCCCAACCCGGTTATTCCTCTGCCTTGTGCTGTATGCTGCCTACCATAGGCTCCAAGTCCACTAATGACTTTGCAGATGACAGGTTGAAGAATGAAAATCAGGGTTGGTTAATACATTATTATTTGTCAGGTGCATATGTGCTTGCAAATTTATTTACCTGTTCAAAAAGGAAGGTGTACTCAAGACTGTCAGGCAAGATGTTCTCTGTGTCTATATAGCAGTATAGCTTGAAGTACAGCCATTTCTGGGTGTCTGTGTCCGACTTGCTAGAGAGGCTGGAACACACATTGAAGAAGGTTGGGTGAGTTCATACGCAAGACAGCTCCATCTGATTATTCTGATTATGTAGCGAAAAAATGGCAAGGAGGTAATGTACAAAATTTCTGATGTATTTTGCATTTCTCCCTTTGCAAGAATGCAGAGGCCCATCAGAGATTAGCAGTGCACTGACACCGTTGTGTAGGCAATGGGTAAGGTGCCCATCTGCAGCAGCTCCCCCGTGCGTAAGCTGACTGAGGACTGAGCAATATTTGCTTTGCTTACCCAGTCAGCACGTCAGCGATGATGGTGCTGCCCCCGATGACCCGTTCTCTCTGGCCACTTCGCTCAAAAAGTGCAAAGGCATTCCGGCTTTCTTGCAGTCCAAGCTGCTTCATCAACTTCTTCACAAGCTGAGAAAGAGGAAGTATGACCGATTGTGCTCAAACCACAGGCTGCCAGAGAAGGGCTCTGGATTGGGAAACGCAGTCTGATGCAAGAATCAGAGGAGCAGTGCAGAAAAACTTCTCCAAAGTACCATGGGGTGGCAATAAAATACAAGACAGACCTGAAATACCCCTACAAACCATAGAATAGGAAAAGGTAGATTTTAGGCACTCAGTGTCAATGGATTTCTAGTGTCAATGGACAGCTGCTGAAATGATCAACATTGGGACCAGTCGAATCCTGGTCTTAAATGTCTATATCTGGGGACAGATATTCCCAGTCTGTATATGAAGCCTCAGAAAGGGAAAATCTCATCTAATCAAGACAATGACAGAAGAGACATTGAGGTTGGGTGCTTGGGTAAAGGAGAAGCCAAAAACAGCTTCAGTGCTCCCTAAGGAAGAGCGAGACCTGCGGTGGCCCATATCGCCGGGCTGAGTTTTAATCTCCATTTCTTTCCGTTTTTTCTACATTTATATAGTTTTGGGCACAAAAACGTAAATGACCTATTGGAAAATTGTTTCAGAACACCAGACAGCAGATTCTGGTGGGCAAAAGCTTTAACCAGTGGGATTATGGGGGATTGCAGAACACACATTATCATGTGTGTATAGACATTTACCTTAATTGCATTTATTTAGCTTTAATCCAAAGCTGCACACTTTTTTTTTTTTTGAGGAAACAGGGTCAAGACCCTGGAGCAATTCAGGGTTCAAGACCTTGCTCTAAAATCATTCTACTGACGTGGGGCTTTGGAACCAGTGACCTTCAGATCATAGGTACAGCATTAGGTACCACTGAGCCACACGCTGCCCACCCAATAGCAAAGTTGTTCAGATCAAAATTATCCAACTAATTATACTTTTATAAGGAAAGAGATCTAATGAATGGAGTGGGATATAAGGCACAGCTGAGATGTGACCCTATCAGACTGGTGCCGGTGTTGTCATTACCTCATCGGCGGTGGTGTGGGAGCTGATGGGTGTCCGGCAAGAGCCTGGCCCGGGGTGGTGCACCGTACAATGCAGCTCCTGCCGCCTCATAAGCACCTGGATCTCCTCGCAGGAAGGCACCTTCTCACGGCTCTGCGTCTTTGCCAGCGCCTCCTGGATGAACGAGGCGTAGCTGTCCACCTCCGTGCTGGGATAGTCTCTCCGCACTCTGAAGAACAGCACAAGGCAGGTGGGTGATAAGCTCTCTAAAGCCCACATTATTATGGTCTGTGTCGAAAGCCGGCAGGGTGGCTGAGAAGAACTTAGAGTTCATGGGCCTCTGTTCCTAATAAGATGTAAGCTGACAGATAATTAAATGTGGCCAAAAGGCATCTTTCATCCAGCGGAGTACTGGTCCGGGACAGCAGGCTCATGCATCGCACTTTAGTTTGTCGTCTTTGCTCACGAACTGGAACATGGAATGATAAATGTTTGCTTGTCATTCAGATTATGTAAAGAATTTCCTTTTGGCATTCATCACATACTGCAAAAGCGGGAAGAGGCTCTAGCGGGACAGTGCCTGCCGATGCTAACTGGGACTCTCCGTCATCCTCTTCGGCGACCTAGAGGAGGAAGTTCCCCCCTCCAGCATCACATTGTTCGACCACAGAAAAGGTAGTTCTTGCTATTGCTCATTATGCGTGGCATGAATTAGGAAGTGAGTCAACAATGGTGAAAGTTTCCCTGAATAAAATAAACAAGCACATGATGTTCTTTTTTGATTTTACTTGTACTGGGGAATGTACTGTCACTTCAAGTAAGCACATACCACATGAAATGTATTTAGATGTACTTATAAAATGTCCTGGGCTTAGTTATACTGAGGTTATCAACACAGCGACAAAAATCTTGATCAATTATCAATGGCCCTTAGAGTCAGTGTAGCTTCAATTGACATAACGGGAAAACACCTGAAGAATGTTTTGCGATACAACCATTGTGAGCCGGAAGATGTGGGTGGGCTGGAATGAAACCATGTGATTAGCGCTTTCATTCACCTCACCTGTTCCTCATTACCAACACGTGCCTGAGCCTTGAGGCTCCGAACCACATCTCATTGACTAATACCCAATGTATCTTCTGTCTTTTTGTGCCAGCATCTCCCCTGCACTGACGTCGGTCTGTTCACACCCATCATTTTGTTATAATTTACCCTGAATTTATTTTTCAGGCATTTCTCAGCATATACCTGAGAAAATCATGTCAGGCAGTCCCTGGAGCATTTGGGATTGAGGGTCCCAAGGGTGAAATTAGTCTTCTGGCCCAGGGATTTGAACTGGTGACCTTCAGATTACAGAAACAGCCTCCTAACCCACTGAGCCACTGACTGCCCTTCATCTCTGGGCCCATCCTCAAATTAGGTTCCTGCTGGGTGCTCCCATGTCACATGGTTCTGTGTTCCAGCCCTCCAGGGTAGGAGGTCTTTCCTCTCACCTGTGGAGGTGGAAGCGCAGGTAACTGAGCACGGGTGTCCCAGGCAGGAAGGTGCAGCTCATGCAGGTGAGCATCTGCCAGTAGCGCAGATAAGGGGGCGTGTCGGGGGTAGGCGCCCCGCTGGTCTGCTTCACCAGCTGGCAGTAGACCTCATCCCGAAGTGGTCGCAGGTCCTGGCACGTCTGCAGCACACCCTGGATCAGTAGCACAGGGTCCAGGGCCACCTCCAGCTGCTGCAGTGAGTTAAACAGCTTGACGGCCTCATCTCGGAGTGAGCCGTAGCCCTTCCCGCTGTGGTCTGAGACAGGAGGTTGTGTGGTTAAAGCCCAACATAAACATCTACAATGCATGACAGGTAATATTAAGTGGGAATTATGGGTAATTTCCTGTGCCTCCAACACCTGACACCATGGTGTGGTTAGTGGCAGAGTTGGTATGTTGGTTATTACTTACAGGTGTGGTCAAAGCTTCCATAAGGAAAGGGAAGCAGAGGGGCGTAGAGCGGGCTCTGGGTGTACCTCAGGATTGGGTTTTTTTGGTAAATCTGTTCCACCGCCTCCTGATTAGACTTGCTTTTCTGCATGAGAGACAAATGGGATGAGGATGTACTGCAGGTTAATAAAATCTGCATGCCGCTAGTTGTAGGTGTTCCTGTTATGACACGATACTCATGGTCATGACCGCGACGAAGCACCTGGGCCCCAACTCCTGTCCTGACCTGTCAGATGTCAGCAGGTGTATTAACACTTCAAAGATGCTTAGTTTACTGGCTCAACTCATTTTTAATCTGATTACATGGGGCTTATGTGCTATGAGAAAATACTAGATCAATTTCTGGTTTTTCAATGTGGTTTTCAGACTTATGAAAACTTTCTCAAACATGTCCTATTGAAAACCCAAGGAGAGGTCTCAGGAGAGTCTGACATTATCATAAGATCTTGACTTCTCTTCTCCACTAATCATTCACCTGCATATTAATCTAACAGCTCTACATTTCTCATGATACTCAATATCACATTTCAGATGTCTCATGCTAATCACATAGAAAATATTCAGACAAATATACTTCATTGAATCTCAGGAAATTACATATTACACACACACACAGTTTGTAAAAATATCTTAGTGGGGACTCTACATTCATTTCTATGGGGAAAACTCCCCTACCCAGCCCTAACCTTAACCATACAACCAAACAAAATAGGATACTTTTGGCATTTTTATTATTTTTTTGATTGCCTTCGTAGAACGTTGTGGGGACTTGACAAAATGGTCCCCACAACCTCAAAGAAAAAACGTTGTGGGGGACATTTCGTCCGCACAATGTAATTTAAACCTAATCCACACACTCACTCACTCACAGACACACACACTCACTCTCTCTCACACACACACACACACACACACACACACACAGTTGATCAGTAAATTTGTTGGCCTGATTCACAATGACGCACGATTGTTTTCACAGTCAAGATAATCCAGGAGCAAAGCTAATCATGTCCTGTGAGCTTCTGGGAACAAAATAGGCTGCTATTGGGTTACACAGCTAAAAAAGGTCAATGAGATTCTTGGAAGGGGCACTGACAGTTTCAGCTTGCTTGCATGTGCCACACCCCCCACTGCATATTATGTAAATACTTCATTGGGAGTAAAGACCCTGAATTTGAGGAAGCTGTCTATCCATCTCAAGTCTTACTCAGATCCAAAGTCTTCTGGCTAAAGGATGCATCAGACAGCACGGTCTGCAATGGACCAGCAAATGGCTGAAGGAATGGTGGCGAATTAGCTACCTGCCACAACCAGCTAGTTTTCAGGAAAAGCAGCCCAACAAATTATTATGGGTTCCTCTATCATTTCAGCTGCAGAGATGAATGGATGTAAGGCGGTGTTATTGACCACCCTGTTCCATTGTCAGCCTGCTTGGATTTCTGTGCAGGATGTGTTGATTTGCATAGGGTCAATCAGTCCAAAGCACCTCGCATATTAATTACACCATAATGGGACATATCCTTGAGGTACAATGTGTGCATTCAATTTGGGTGAATGATATCCTTTCAAGATTTCTCCCATTCTTTCACACAGGCCAGCATGACATGAAAAATGAAAGAAGTTCAAGTAATAGGGCCTTGTCTAATTAACACGCTGCATGCAGAATATCAGGTGAATGTGTGCAAATAATTATGTATTCTGATGCTTATACACACATGCAGACAATACAAGGTCATCTCGTTTGATTGTTCTAAGGGACCTAGGCAAACAGGAAGAGTACAGCAGAGTTTGAGTGATAAGGAGTGCAGTGATGGAATGAAGCACCAGCAAAATCTGGAGCTCATTTATTATTAACCAGGCGATTTGACAACAAATCCATCTGCAATCTGCCTATAGAAGAGGATTTTCTGTGTTACTGCTTCTCAGAATAAGATACATGCACATTCTGTTTTTTCTGATCAAATCAAGAGCTGGAAAGCTCAAATCCTGGTTTTGTCCCAGTGGGTATGGGGATATTTATTGCGAAAGATTAAGAAAATTTAATTTTTTCTTTCCGTGACAATGCAGTAATGAAATCTCCTGAATGGCAGGCTTTGATCACAGCACAAAGCAGAAACCGTGAGCCTGGGATACGGTCATTTCATGGGAATTTTGAGATGCCTCCTCATGGGCAAATGGAGTGGGGTGGCTCTGAGGGGTTTCTGTAGTCATGGAAGCCGCCATTCCCATCGTCAGAGCCCTGTTTGTGATAGACTGGGGCCTTGAGGATGTGGGTCTCACAGCCAAGTCCCCAAATGCCTCTCAGTCCTGGCCCAGGACCCTGTATAATACAGCTATAAGAGAAACTGAGATCCAGTCTGCTACCTACCTTATAAATAAAGGTTCCTTTGCCAAAATTCTTCTACCAGGCTATTGATGTAGTGTCGAAGAGGAATGCATAAATCATGATGCTAATAATAGCCTAATGTAAGTCTAGAACAAGTGTTTGTGGAGGTTCATCTAAGACAAAGTTGTGCCCTCAAAAGTTCTAGTATTCAGTTACGCTGGAAAACCTCTGTACTAAGGCTTGATTGTCAGGCACGTTGAACCAAGCCTAAAGCTCACGTTCATCCATTTTCAGTTCCTCTTATGCAGATGAATGCCACAGTACTGTGAGTTCAGTCTAAAATTTTCATGGGGCCCTATTCCTGCAAGATGCTGGTTACTAGATTTCATAGCTCTGGGAGGTAACAATGGAAGTTAATTCTGAAAATATCTGCAACAAGAAAAAAGGAAGATGACACACCAGTGTAGAATGTATATATATTTTTTTTTTTTTAATTTTGAAAATTCCTAGAGCTCAGACGGAGTTTTTATTCGCAGCAATGCGGCTTTTAAAACACCTTCATGTTGAAAGTTACATCAGCAGAATGTGCAATGAACCGGCCAATGAACTCACCTCAATGTCCTGAATTAGCAGCTGGGTGGGCGTTTCCACCGGGGCCTTGTTGTCGATGACCTTCTGGATGGCACAGGCCCACTGTACCGCCTCATTGAAGTGTTTGGTGAACAGGCGATAACAGTGCTTCCGGCCATAGACCGTGATGCTCCAGTAGCCTGAGCGGTAAGGAGACAGAGGAAACAGTGTCACTGGGAGATAGGAAAAGCACTGAAGTTCCCAAACAAACCCATCCACCCTTGCCATACTTACCGGGATTCATACAAAAAGGGCCATGATTCATGTCTAAGGACGAAACTAGTCTGGGGAACTTCCATTTCTGAACATGTGGGTATGAAACTCTCACCGTACGTCTCACATAAAGAACAGGCTTCGTCACATGAAGTTTACCTTATGTAACTTTGTTAAGCATCTTGTGAAACACATCATGTACTTGGCAATCCCCAGATTTTTTTTGTGCCTTCTCATAATAAAGGAAGTGTGTAGAAAATGGGAAGTGTTCACAATGCACAAGCTTCGATGTATGAAAACAGTGTTTTCTCTGACCCTTTATCACTCCAAGAACCTACTTCAGCCTTGTGTAACTCAAGAGGTCTATGCATCAAAAACATGTTCACTTCAATGGACATGTACGTATATATGATATAGTCCTATGGTAACTAGGGGGAAGTAATAGCTAAAAATGACACAAAAATATGGCTTTAATTTCTTGGACTGAAAGCAGATACAATAGGATTTTCTTATGGCACATTGCTGCCTGGAAAACAAGATGTCTGTCTACCTGTAGCTAACAGTAGATAACTTAAACCAGACAGACCTCTTTATCAATGTGAAATAAAGGACCAGTCATGGCTATCCACACGAAAATAAATATGCTTTAACATTTTATTTCTGTACCTTTGTGTTTGTCACAGTCAAAAAAGGCCATTTGATGACCTTGACCATCATATGTGTTTCCTGCTGAAATGAAGTGTTGGGTTTCTCGGATGATTCAGCAATAAAAGTCCACAAATGTTCATCATCAAACTGTCTCCTGATACCAAAGATGTCCCGCGATTTTTAATTTTCAGGCACCATGCAGGAGATGGGCTTTTTTACCGGTTTCCTTGTAGGTCTGCTTGTCCGGCCAGATGACCGAGCAGAGACTGGTCAGGACCAGACTTCCCAACCTCCGTGAACTCTTCTCCTGACCGCTGTAGCAGTCCAGTGAATCCTGTGTGAGAACGAACCATTGTCGCCACTGTCGGATCCAGCTCTCTTGCACATCTCGGTACAACCAACCTGCAGCACAAAAGCACCAAAGGTCAGCCTTCCAGAACGAGACCCTGGGTGAACTGGCACAGAGATAAGCGAAGCAAGAGAAGACATCACGACCAAAACTCAGGAACCAGAAAAGGTGAAAATGGCTAGCAACTGCAACACATAGTGGGGTTTTACCTATTTTCCGTTCCAGTGCAAGTCACATCACATTAATGATCCACAACAACAGGTCGACCCAACAGCTGCACAGAGACAAAACTGAGCACTCATAAGTGTACAGCCTTCAAACGGTTAAATAACTAAAAGAAACACTCAAAGTGATGGGTATCCAGTGTCAAAACAATTTTTTGTCTTCTTTTAGGTGCATTAACATAGTATACAAAGCAGACAAACAACATTATAAATTCAGTAGGTGTAAATGCAGTACAAGCCCATGAAAATAACAGCAACTCTGACGGGGACTCTGCTTTTGCCTACCCAAACAGAACGGAGCCCACAGACTTGGCTGGAAAACCTGGGAAAAATGCCTGACTTCTGACCATGGTTAATCCACACTGTTAACCCACTTCCTGCCAAAAGATCACTCTGGATATCAGTACATGCAGTTGAGGAAATTTTCTGCATAATTCCCCATTAAAATACTCCTGAACCACAAATAATTTCTAAATAATTTCCAACTGATGCATTCCTGAACTAGAAAGAAAAGTTCTCTCCATATACTTGTAGTCTTTTGAGAGAAAATATATATGCAGTTTAAGGCCACTTTGGGGGAGAGTAACAAGGGAGCCAATCAGAACCGGGATCCAAGGTAACCACAAGGGTACGGGATCTGTCAATAGCTAGGAGTTTCTGAGTGTATGAATCTAATGAATGTACCTTTGGTTAAAAAACCCTGTGGAACTGCTGCCTGTAGTTATTGTTCTGCTTGTCATTAAACTACATCTGCTAATGGTCCTTCAACTGTCAGTCAAAAGAGAATGAGTCAATCAACACTGTTACTCTCTAATTGTTCACTCAAGTTACTTGTTTTATTTAAAGTTTTTATATGTACTAATTAACTTTTAATTAACTTTTTGTAGCAGTTCATAATTAAGGACAGGCATCATTACCTAAAATGGGAAAACGAGGAAGAACGGAGTGTCAAAATATCCTATATATATATATATATATAACATTCAAAAAAATGAAATATATGTAAGGTTTATGTTTGTGTGTTTTTTGTGTGTATCATTTCAGAAATCAGGAATTATAAATGTAAAACAAAAGGTTGCCACTGATAAAAATACACTGGTTGCACTATTAAAAACATTCCGATACTCAAAAACTGAGGTCAACGAACATGTTACACAAAAGTACTACCTAAAGAAAAAGGGGAAAAAGAAATGAATGTGACTAAAAAGTCCAGGGTGGATGCATAAATGATCTCAAATTCCACTTCTGTACCCACTAAACCTACAACAGAAACTGAAATACCTGCGACTGTCCTGAATAGGATTTTCCTAGCCTTTTTCAAAAGGAATGACGACCATTACTTATAAGGCTTGAGCTATGCTATTTCAGCAGATATTAATGCCCACAGCTTGAAAAGGCAGTAATTTAACACTGATCCATAGAAAGACCCTTAGAACCACAGGCGCCGATATAGACAGATTGGGGTTGGTATCATCACAGACAAAATCCTGAAAATTTAGGGCAAAAAGGGGGCAAAAGACACCATGGCACCCTGGGCGAGGTATTAGCAGCTCGAGCCTTTTACATGATGATGTGACTTATCCAATGAATAGTCAAATTAAGTAAAATTAATTATGAGCTGAGCTGTAACAAATGGCGTCACACCCAAAGACATGCAAGATCTTGGGCTTGGGAATTATTACCCAAAATGGGAAAATGAGAGTGAACAGAGTGCCAAAATACCAATATTCAAATAAATAAATAAATATACATACACACATATACACACACACAAAAGGAAAATACATTTTTAAAAAACATTTTCATACTCAAAAACTGACACCAACGGACATGAAACACAAAAGTACTATCCAGTGTACAGTTTGCTTATTTCTTCAAATGTCCGACAAAGACAAACTTGTAATAGAATTTACTTCTCACAAAAGTGCCGGATAAAGGTCCACACGAACAGAGCCGCACATGCTCATGAAACTCTGTAAGTAACAGGAAACAGCATGTTATTCTGAGAAATATAGTAGAGCATCAGCAGAGGCAGGATAAACAGTGCCTCGTCACAGGTCAACATCCAGGACTGTTAATCCTTCTAACAAATATAAATATATGTGGTAGTAAAGTTTACCAGATGCAGAGATGCCAGCAGCAATTGTACAGAAATGCACTTATGAAAGATCTCAAATCATTTGAGATATATATATATATATAGGCACACACGTGTGCATGTATGTGGGTGTGTATGTACAGTATGTATGCTCACATTTTAAGAAAGAGAACTCCCTTACAGAACCTAATGCACCGGTTGTTATTAAAAATCTTATTCTGATACGAGGTCAAAATCATGTCAAATAAATGTAAACATATTCATAAATGTTATCCAGTTGCAAATATAAACTCTCGCTCCCAAACTGAGGTGACCAAAGCCTGGCTTGTAGCTGGGGGATTTTCAAGTGGGTGAAGAAACACCGCCAAGGAATTTAAAGCATTGTGATCCGGAAATCTATACCATCAGGCCAGCAGTTTAAACAAGCTGTCCCTTGCAGCGGTAACACAGGAATCTGAAATGGCACCACAGTACTATGTTTTGTTAGTCCTGCTACTCCACAAGTCCTTCCAGCCACGTCAAAGGGTTTGGGTTATCTATAAAAAAGATGAAAATATTCTGCTGCTGCCTGGCTAATGAGATTTCTGGAGGAAACCCCACAATTCCACCTAAAGTTAAGTGCTACACAAAGTTAGACAAGATTTGATAAACAGGGAGGCAAAAATTGTAGTCCTATACTACACTGTAAAAGAATGCAATTTTACTTTGTTCAGAGACGTAGGGAACAATACACATTATTTGACAATTAAATGATAACTCAAGGGTTTAAAAACTGCTGGCAGTTTGGCACAGATCAAAAGTGACAGAGTTTGCATCATATAACTGAGAAATGCATTGTTGGGTTATAGTAGTGTCCGTAGTACGAACATCATAGAGTGTACTTATACAAACATAGAGGTACAGTATAGCCTACTACACACATAGGGCTATATGGCATAGCTTAAATAACAATAAAACTACTGTATAGTAAATACATACATTAACATAACAGTTATCATTATCGAGTAATATGTACTATACTTAGTTGTACGTGATATACTTTAATACAACCTGCAACGCAGTAGGTTTGTTTACACCACAAAACACATGGGTTATGCTACGATGTTACGATAGCTACTTTGTCACTAGGCAATGGGAATTTTTCAGTTCCACTACACTCTTATAGCATCGCAGCTTTGTTTACGAGTGCACAGCTTCATGACATTAACAAGTGTGTCATTACACCACACACGTATGCTAAGACGTGTACCATCCACACATCATCGCATGATAGCAACTATCTGAACTTGAGTTCAACAGAACTGATAACATTTTCCAACTTGAAGCAGCTAGCTACCTTCCTGAAATACCGTGGGAAATCTGCCAATGTGGAGTACGTCACACACGACACAACCCAACTTGCTTATGCTACGTTAGTTAGCTCATACTCACCCACACAACCATTCAAGTGGATTTGTGAAGATTTGAAAATACAGACTAGAACATAACTTTGGTTTTAGTGAATTATACAGGGTTAAATTAAGTGCTATCATTCTAAAACGAAAATAATAATAAGGTCTCAATTTTCACTGAAGGGATTGGATACTTCATCTGAGGGAAAGATGTTCCCTTACATCCCTCAGTGGTACCAGGCCAGAGTGTGTATCTGTAACCAGCATGTGCTGTAACCAGCTCACAGCCAAAAACTAGCATAATGTTTTCCATATTGAAAATCTACTTGTGAATTTAGGTTCCAGCGTAACTTTGACAGTTATGGCTCCATACTGGACCTGGATAATCTGGCATCATTTTTTCAGTCAAAGAGACATAGCTGTGTATTATATGGAACCTGCAATTTTGGATCTTTTTAGCTTAAGAGATGAAACAATTTATTCTTAGACGAAGGTGATGGTGGATTAGCCTGTGAAATGGCACAACCCAGTGCAGTCATTATTACAGCGGAGCCAGGAAGTCAGAGATGAAAATGACATTATATGAATGACGCTGTGTCATCAGCCATAGTAAACTGCAAAAGCCGACCCAGCTTAGCGATGGGCATGTCTTCAGCCTCCCAGCTGGATGGGGAGTTAACAGTCTGGTCTTTTCCCTAAGCTTCTCTATCAGTGCTCTAAGTCAGAGTAGAGAGCGATGATACCAGGCTTGACTTGGGTGCCTGTTTTCTGAAGTCTTGATTTGAATTATTCAAAGTTGTTACAAACATCTGAAAAACTGGTGCCAAGTTCAGTGAAGTTTCATCATCAAGTAACTTGTTATGCAAGTTATGCAGGGCTCTCACCTTTGTGACATTCATAATGCAAAAAACCTTTGATGATTACTGATGAATAAACTAAACCACGGAAAAGTGGCGTATAAGGGAAAGCCATTTAGAATAAAGACAACTCCTGGATTTCTGATCCTGTTATACAGTAAGAGGTAAATGTCTTAGATTCCCCTGTTGACAACCAAAGACAGACAGACAGACATACATTTAGACATTAATACATAGCAACAATAACAAACAGTAACAGTACAAGGAATATATGAGTAGAGTATACTGATTATAAATGCTCTTTGAAGCCCTCATCTCATCATCACACACCACAGATTCCTAATGCATAAACAGCATGGCTATAATGTGTTATGCATTTTAATATTTATAACTGTTTACAGTGCTTTATGAATGCATTATAATGTGTTATGAAAGTCTTCAGAGATTCTTACAGACATGGCATTCATAGAAATGTTACCTCATGGTCATCTGAATGAAAAAAGGAAAAACTACAAAGACCAGCCAAAACCCAATATGGAACTTATTTCATTATAATCACATAATTAAATTAGTTTGTAAACTAGCCACTAGCTCATCGTACGCAGTTAGCTAGCAATTTCTTTCCTGTCTTTATACATTTATAAATACCAAGCTTTAAGTTAATATATAGAAGTAGAGACCCCTTGTATGTAACTCTTACCTTGTGTTAAAAAACTCTAAAATGTTGCGTCTGACATGGTTCAACTAGGTAGCTATATCTGTCAAGTGGAAATGAAAGTTTGTACAGTGTGTGGACTAATAAATGACTAGAGCAAAACAGGCCTCCTGCATGCTGATCATCCTTCAATGCCTATAAGATTTTTAGCCGAAATTAGCCCCGTTGTGAGACTCAGAAAAAAGCCTGACTGTAGTCCATCCAGTTCAGCAGTCAGCTAGCTTAAAAGTGTTTCCTAATTATTTAATCAGCACAATGCATTTTTTCCACCTTCCTTCACACACTGTGGCTTCTTTTGTGTAGTTACTCTTCAGTTATAGCACACCATATTTTATGACTTGTTCAACTGTGCCCTTCTCAAAATATACCACCACAGACTGTGGAGATTTTCAACAAGAAGGACAGAAGAGCCTCTGGAGTCAGATTTTTTTGTGTTCATTAAGAGGGAGGATGCAAAAAAAAGTCCACATTTGAAGCTTATGAAAGCATGGTGTTGTCTTTTTTTGCCACAATGCAGGCAGCGCTTCAAATTAAGACGCTGAATACAATCAGGTCCTTGAAAGGATTGGGCTCCTCATGCTTTTCAAACTGCGTACACTCCCGGGGACTTACAGAAGGCCTGCTTACACAAGAAGGGGGGAAAATCAAGCTCAGGATGGTCAGGGGCCAAGCGAACAAGACCTGCGGGCCAAGTAGTGCTTCACAGGACGCGGGTGGATTTTCCATCTGCCTCTGCCCCACACCTCTCCGCACGCACATTTTGCCGTGCCGTGTCCCTCTCCTTCAGAGCCTGTCATCTCCTCTGGGCCCGTGTCCCTCAGTTAAAGCCTCGGAGGAGCCAGCACAGCTGCAGGCGCTGGCCGGGTCGCGCCGTCCCCCTGAACGGTGCCATGAGCCCATGCCCAGGAATGACGGTTATGTTCCCACCTCGCTTGGCCAAGTCGAAATCACCTCCTTTCCGTCCAATTCTTATACCATTTGTTCTTTTTGGCTACGTTCTACCATCTTCAAAGACTCCTATTTTTGTTAATGAATACTAAATGGAATTTCAGAGACGAAAGGCTGAGGGATTTCAGGCACCTTAACCCTTTGCTCACTGTTGACTCCTGCTTAGCTGAGCTTCTGCATGTTTGAGTCCATGTGTCATGCTTGTGCACCCTGAACATGCAGCAGTGTCACGCTCGAGTTTCCCGGAAGGCTGATGCTTATGACACAGGCCTTCGATCTTGTTCTGTAGCTCTGATGGACACTGGGGACAGTGAGGCGCTACTTTTACGTACAAGGAGAGATGGATCCTGGGTCAGAAACCCGAGACAGCAGCAACTGGATGTTGACCGCATATCAGAAAGGCGTGCTTTTGGGGGCTGCCGTACAAGCTCCCTCTCCTCTCTCCTGTTCTGACTACATCATGAATACCAGGGGAAAAAGGAGCCACTTTTGGGCAGACATCCAGAGCCAGCCGAAATGGAAAAAAGGCCCACCACAGCTTCTGGGTGATTGCAGTCTAAACAAGACTGAGATGGCTTTCGACCTCAGTGGGGGTTTGTTGTTTCTGTGAATGTCGAGGTCGTAAACACGTAGTAGTATGCTGGTGAACAGGATGTGACACGTGATGTGCTGGGATACTGCAGTTCTGAGATACTTAACTGTGTGCTGCTTGAACCTACATTTACATTTATTAATTTAGGAGGAGGACATTGGATTGCTTCTTTTTACATATCCCTTCTTGCACTCTTGAGACATACATACACCTATATACAGTTGAGTGCGAAGCTTGGGGACCCAACACAGGGTCAGCCATTTATTGGGCACCCAAGAGCATTTTGAGGGATGAAGCGACATGTGACTATTCCATCGAGGACAAGACCTAAACAGCAACCGTCCAATCACAGGCACAGGGGCCTAACCCACTGAGTGGGTTTTTTTCCCCCCAAAGTGATGTGCAAATGATGATCAGAGAGCAAGGTAAGTGTTCTTAAAGCAACTGGGGTTAAAGACCTTGGTCAAGAGCCAAACAGTGGAATCACTCTGCCAGCCTTGGGATCTGAACCCACAACCTTCTGAACACAAGCACAGAATCCTAGTCCACGGAAGCACACATCGCTTTTAACTTGGACCTGAGACACAGAGAAAAGCGAGCATCTCATGTTTATAAGTTTGTGACACAGAAGCAACTATTGCAGGGGTGGGGAACCTGATCCATGGAGGGCCAGCGTGGGTGTGGGTTTTTGGGATGACCTCTCAATCAACCAATAGTAAAGCAGTGATTCTCAAGACCAGTCCACTGTTATTGGCTGATTGGGAGGCCATCCAAAGAACCCCCCACACTGGCCCTCCATGGATCAGGTTCCCCACCCCTGAACTATAGCAATACTTTATTTTAGATGGGACAAAGTTTGCTTTTACACCTAAAATCGAGGATACTGATTTTGGTATGGACAGCAATGCTGGTATCGCCGCATTCCGCTGGCACCCTGGCCCGTGCGGCTCCCATGTTGTATGTGTCATCGCAGTGTGTCCAAGGGTTAAAGTGGCAGCTGCTATATTCAGAGGGTTGTAAGTTCAGCAGAGCAAGCACAGCTGCCTGCAGTGAGAATCCCCAGACCTCCTCCGCTCCTCCATCTGAGCCCCCCCCAGTCTCCTGTACCGCCCCCTAATGCCTCCCAAGGGACGCCGGGCTCATCGTTAATTTCACGACCCTTCGACTCTCGTCCCCTACCCCCATAACTGCCCCTACATCAGAGCCTTCAGAAATTCCCCGTCCACCTGCCCTCATCCCCATTTCCTTTTTACGAAATTAAGTGGAATTAGAACAGCTACATTTTCCACGATGTCCATCACTGGGGAGAGCAAAATATCCCAGGCCTGGAGTCCATGCCATAAACAAATTTGACATTTTTTTTTAGTAAGTCTGTTCAAAGGCAGATCGACCAGCCTCCTGGGATAAACCCAGCGATATTTAACAGGAAACAGGGTTCGGCGGCGACGCCAGAATATTAATTACTGACAGCCTGCCTCAAATTTGGTGACCTATGAGAAGGAAAGAGTGGCTCACCCGCCAGACCGCTCACTGCCGGGAAGAAAAAATAAAAAAACTCTGGTGCGGGGGCATTTCTTGCGCTTTTCATTGCAATAGGTTTTAAATGGCGGAATAATGACTCCCACATGGTTTGAAATAAGGAGGAGGAGAAGCTTATGATAATGACCAGGGGGCTGCCAAGTCAGGCTGTCATAGCTTTAGTAAATACAGTGGCAGTTCACTCGTGTTGCAAGGGCATCATCACCTCTGCTTACTGTAGAAGGGCAAAAAAAAACAATGCTGTCCAAGATTTGCTGCTCTTGTAACATAAAAACAAACCATATGCTGAGTGCTTTTCAAACAACCCTATTGTTTTGTAAGATTTGTTATTTGGGGTGCTGTTTTGATCATGTCAAACTCAGGAAAAAGAAAAAAACTTGACCAGAACAACAACAAAGGCCAGACATGTGAATGCGGTTGCATTTACGGGCGGGCAGTTTGTATGCGGCACCCATCGCCGTCCTCCTAATCCAACAGAGCTGCAAATTCAAGGTCACCTGCAGTGGATGCCCTTGCCATGCTGCCCGCATGGAAGAGCCAGGTCCCTAAGTGTATTGCATTAAAATGTACAGTAATCTAAGGTAGATTTTATGTACGGCATTAAATCTGAAAGGCCCTGTTGTCGTAGATCAAGGAAACTTAGTTGACAATTTATAACTGTATTCATCCCTCCACCCATGCATCTTCTAACCGTTTATGGTGGTCCGGGTCACAGCGGGGCTTGGAGTGCATCCCAGGCAGCACAGGACACAAGGTCGGGGTATACACTGCACAGGAAGCCAGTTATAACAGGCATGCATCTATTCTTGTGCTTTGATACTTCAGGCAATTTTGGCTGTAGAGTTGGAAGACAGGAGCATTTTACTTTTTACTAATCACTTATAATTTACTTATAAAAATAATGAAGTTTCCAAGTAGTTTGGGGGACTGATGTTGTAACCCTACTGCTTTACAAAGAGCATATCTTTTTTTCTCCTCTTTACCTTAGGATGCCTGAATCAAGCACAGATGGATGGAGAGGTGACACATAGATCGTACTACAGTATACTATCTGAGTTACAATCTCGCATCGACCCTCAGAGAGGGGTACCTAGTGTCCTTGCTGCATTCGGGAATGTTCTATTTTAATCTTGCTGGTGACACAGTCATTTGTGTCTGAATACCTCCCAGAAATAGGGTCACGTCAGTGCATCATGTGGGTGAAACAGAGAGGATTTTTTTTTTTAGGAAGTCTCTGAAATAAACTTACTACAGCCTGAAGAAAGGAGGCGGCTCTACTGAAAGAAGTATTTTAGTCCACACTGCCCTAGTTCATACAAATGTGTTACAGTACTACTAGAATACTTCTCTGAATTTCCCATGAGTCTGTACCTGAGCTAATGTCAGATGCGAAAAGCACTGCCCAGTTTCAGTCCAGCTAATGATTAACCGTGCCAAGCCAGCATGGCTGGCATTATCAGACAGTGAACCAGAAGGCCAGATCACAGCTGCTAATGCTGCTTACATAACCTTTGTTTTAATTTCTTTAAATGTGCCAATGCCCAAGAGGTCCACTATGAACTCAAGACTTGCTGTTGTGTCACTGGGTACCAACGGGTTCATGAGCAGCAGATGAGGTTCAAATATCTATTAACTCTGAGAAAAGAGAACCATTGACATTCCCAACGAATTTCACCACCCTACTGGCCTTTACTGGCAAAACAGGAGACCCCAAGTCTGTCAAGTATTCCTGGTATACCAGCTGGGGGGGGGGGGACTCAGTCCTCTGAACTAAACAAAACACCAGTGACCAAGTGAAATAGAGAATACACTGTTCTGTGGAGATTGCTGTCCCAGATGAAAGGTTACAATGACTTACTGCGGTCAATAAAGATCCCATGGGGCTCGTTAAAAAATAGCCAACTCAGTAGCCCTGTCAAAATGACAAAACAGTACGTACCTATTAAGGTTACTTTATCCTTCTCAGCTTATTCCACAGACTATACATACAAATACATTTATGTTTTCATGTATATATTGTCTAAGTTTTTACGTTGTCACCAAAATTAGCTCGTGTTTAAATGGGTTATGATGCAAAAGAACTTCTGTAGTACACTCTGACAGCAATGTGAGAACATCCTGTAAGATGTGAAACAAATCGCTATAGAAATGAGACTCTTAGTGTTATTATTTATGTATTACACACATTACACTTTAGAATATTTTGGTTAAAGAACAGGTTTACCTTTCAGTGGAAAGTCTGCATCCTGCTCCAAGCCCGCTCTATTCTTCTCAGTCTGATCCGACTTCTTCAGGCTGATCAGACCTCTCCTCTCTTCCGGCACCTCCGGCCGGCTGTGGAAAGACAGGCAGCAGTTCCAGCGTAACTCCACTATCATTATCAGACGCCTGTCATGCACACAACAGAGCGTCGCATGTGCCCTGGCTGGCCTTTATCTGTTGGGCAGCCCAGGCATGGACTAGAAAATAGATGTGAAATCAGAGATTCCAAGTGAAGAAAACATTTTGAGAAAGAAGGCTTTTATACCTGTTTTGATAAGGGGAGGGAGATTCACAATAAATGTACTTGTTGTCATGTATTTTTGTCCATCAGTGTGAGGGATGTCTGGGGAGGGATTTAAACCCTTTGGGGGGGTCGCAATGAGTTACTGTGGGGGTTGTATTTTCATAAAGGACCCGCTAGAGAAAAAAGGTTGTGGTGGCTGAAAAAATGTCTTTAAAAAAACACAAATGGTGACCTTCTAATGCAGGACAATGTCAGATTATCCCTGTGCAGAAATACATCAATACATAACTGAATTCTAAAAATGGAACTTCAATGATTTTCATAAAACACCACTTCATCCTAATGAAAGCATTTCAAATGCAAGCCATTAAGGCCCTATTAGCACGCTGCTCTTTTCGTTGTCATTTAATTACTGTTCTATTTTTGGGGGCCACTTCCGCATCTAAAGGCAGCGCTAGATGAGGAGTTGAACATAACCTTCCTTCCTCTGACATGGTTCCAGGAAATGCCTGCACCATTGCTATTTTTTACAGGCTACATTTGTTTATTGATCTCTGACCTATCCTGCTCCTCATAATGGTGGACAAACTTGAAATATCTAGATTTTAATAAAAATTAAAAAAAAAGGCACCACTGAATCTCTGTCTTGGCACTAGATGTCCATGTTTTCTTTTATATTGTGTTAGTATTGTCCCATTGGAACTTTACGTAAATTGTCCCATCCATCCATCCATCCATCCATCCATCCATAATCAGCTTCTCCCGCTGAAGTCTACAATATAGTTAATCTCAGATTATACTCGTATTATACAGCTGAGTGAATGTTTAGGATGTCATGGGCAATGTCATGAAGTACTTCTTACATATGAATGAGGAGGACAGCGGTACCTGAACTTGGTTAGAAGGATTGTAAAAATATGTGTTACACATTGTGTATATTGGCCTCTGGGGTGTGTGTGTCTTTCAGTCAGATTTACAATACATTGTGGGAACCAAACACAATGTAGTAAAAACCTGTTATTTTGACATTGTGGGGGCCATTTTTTTGGTCCCCACAAGGGGGAAATCAATTTTGTTTAAAAAACTATAACTGCAATAAAAAAAACAAAAAAATATCAAAAGATGTATTTTGTTTGAATACTTATGCATGGTAAGGTTAGGGCTGGGTAGGTGTTAAGGTTGGCGTTGTTGCAATTAGGGTTTTGCTCATAGAAATAAAAGGACAGTCCCCACAAAGAAAGGAGTACAGGCTTGCGTGTGTGTGTGTATATGTGAGTGTATGTGAAATAGCTAACCGGGGGGTGGTCTTTATCTTTAATTAGAGCACTAGCGTGGACAGATTACGGCACCACCTTTTACTCATACGTTACTATACTGAAATTGAAGAGGCACTAAAATCGTATCAATAACACATCATAGAGAGAGCAAACTAGCATCTCTGCACAGCACAGCTTTTAAGTGACACAACGTCATGCAGACCCCAGCAGATTCACTGACACACAGACACAGAGCTTGCAGACATGCAGGAAAGATGATGCAGCAGGCAGAAGAGCCTTTTGCAGCCTGAAATAGTGGCCCGTGACATTACACCCTAAAAGAATTCTAACCCTAGAATATATGCTACACCCGCATAAACATGCATCTATGTGAAGGGATAACGTGTAAGCTGTGTAAGTAGCTTTGGATGAAAGCATCTATGAAAACTAAGCATAATAACCATACTCATAGCAGTCATCGGTATCCCTTTTCGCATCTTGGTTTCAGATTTTCTACAGAGCACAATGCACGTTCACATGCCCCAAGAACACAGGGAGGAAAAAAAAAATAGTAACCATGCATTGTGTCAACAGTGACGGCAAAAATGTTTGGGGGGATGTCTGCTTTGGGATAGGCTCAGGATAGACTGTCTAACTCTCTGAAGGATTCTGGCCTGCGTCACACCTCGGTTTGTCTTTCCTCACCAAAGCAGCCACAAGGCGGGGAGGGAACCACAATAGGCAGTACGCTGGTCCAGACAGACACAGACGGCCTTCCCACTGGGCCGGTGAGCCAGCACTCCCTGTCTAAGATTTACACTCCCCATTTTAATGTAAAGCCTGCTCAGACACATATGGCATCAACTGAAGGCTGCACAAACGTACTTCATACCTTTGCAATGCTAGTTAGTGAACAACAAATGCGAATAGATAAATTTATTTATGGCAATGTTAGCTGAGTGTTTTGCTCATGGCCAAAAAAAGAAACACAATGATGAATATACAGTATGCTGTATTCACACAAATAGATTCACAGTACTGTGCAAAAGCCATAGGCAGTTAAAGCAAATGTTTGAATGATCTTCATGTTAGTGTAGAGCTATGATACTATATCTGTCGATGTGTGCTAGCTTAGCCATTTTAGCTGGGGCAGTGGCAATCTAAATATTAGGGAAGCAGGTTGTGATTGAAAGGTTGATGGTTTGAATGCCTGATGACCAAGGTCTCCCCTGCACTGCTTCCCAGGTGCTAAATAATAGCTGCCCACTGCTATGTCACATACGGGTTAAATACAAACAATATGTTTTATTGTTGTGCTCTGTCGTGTGCGCAGTCACTTGCTAAACCTCCACTAAAGTCACTCCAGTATTTGAAACCACCATCCAATACACCCATGCATTTTTTGACTTGACCACCAGCTTACCTTGTGCGACAAATCAAAACCTCATTACATTATTTAACTAGTTAAGTTAACTGAGCTGGTGGTGAAATTTAATGAATAAGGTGCCCATGAGGACAGGTTTGGAAAACAAAGAAGTGCTTATCTAGCCATCCAACAAGTTATCGGTAACTTTTTAGAAAACAGAAGCGATTGCTATTATTCTTTTGCATTGTGCTACAGCTCATTTACATATACAGTGGTACCTCGGTTCTCGAACTCACTAGAACTCGAATTTCTTGAAAATCGAACAAACCGTTTTGACCTAGAACTCGATCTGAATATCACAAGTCGAACTGTAAACGCTGACCTAATATAAATTGTACTCGCCAGCAAATGAGTCATATTACAATGCAATTCTTCATTGAATGCCTTCTTCACAGACTGGACGATTAACCAAATAAAGCAGCGCAACATTACAGTAATTAACAATAAATAAAC
>JABFEA020000098.1:15124696-15134701 GCA_019775915.2 Cyphomyrus plagiostoma
ACACTGTTGATGGTCACCCCACTGAAGTTTGTTGTGTTAAGGCTTTTATTTGTGTTTTATGGAACACTGATTACCATGGATTTAAATGATTCCAGGAAAACTATGATAAAACACATTATATATTATCAAATATGGTTGGGAACATTCATGAAGACTTTAGGTCAAAAATAGTTCAACCACGTCTTTGCACCAGAATACAATAACAATAAAGTGTGGTAATTTTTTAGAAGAAAAAAAAAATCAATGATCATGTCTCTCTATAATAACAAATATGATAAATATTGGTATTTTTAAGGCCAGCACAATACTATTCTACATTTTGTCACCATCAACAAATGCTACTTGACTAGAGGGTTGCATAAGCTTGACCTTGGTTTGTACAACTGAAATGCTATCCAGGTTGTCTTTGGGTTTATGGCTATGAGACCCATTTTAAAAACTGAAGTCACTACGTAAGTTTAAGATTCCAAAGGGAAAAAAAAAAACCTTGTGCAGCAACGTAATCCAGTCAGCCTTGGCAAAGAGTAGAAAAAGAAAAGATCAAAATAGCCAGATTTACTTGTTAACAAAATGGGAGTGAGACAGCACATGATCTATAGGGAGAGCAACTACATGTTACTGGAACTAAGCATTTCACCAGCAGAACCTCAGCTTCGACAAGGACAGCCCAAGTTTGCAGATCGCAAAGCTGAACAGGATTCTTCCTTTCATTCCCCAGTAACGCAACCGCTCTCTCGCATCCGAGAACGACAATCTCCAGAGAGACTGACATGACTTTATACTCAAAATAAATACACTGATGGAGAGAAAAACACCAACATGTAACAGTGCTTCCTACCTCTGCCCCAAATATACAGAAGTACCTTTGAGTTTTATAATTGGACTAATGAGATTTGAAGTTCCACTGCAGCAAAGTCACAATGAGTCACCTGAATTGGGGAGGTCTTCCATAGCTAACTGCCCACCCCAACTTCAAACAGCTAACCCACAAGAAAATGCCTGAGCACTATCAGCACTGTCAAAAAAGCAGATAAGTCTTTAAGATGAATAGAGAGAAAAAATCTGCTTGACACCTAAACCACCGTTCTGCAGGCTAGGAATAATGTACTTTGACATCACAATGAATCCCAGATTCACAAGACGCTGATCCAGTAATCCATGCTTTTTTAAACCACGGTATTGAGATCCTGCTGAGAAAACTTGCAGTTTTTTTTTTTTTTTTTTTTTTAAAAGAACAGACATAATGATATGCTTTTGTGGCGGTGCATGTGACCAAGTCTGCTCCGCGGCCCAGCCGGAAAAAAAAAAGCAGCAGCTCTTGCAACCAGCCTTGTGTGAATTTGACACAGCTGGTTCTCGTCTCCCTAACAGCACTGACAAGGATAAGAGGGCCAGTGAGAGGAGAGGCAGCCAGATGAGGCTGCTGGTGTACAGGCATTGTGTGCCAGGCCTGTGAGGGTTTTTTTTTTTTTTTTTTTTTGGAGATACCACAGGGCACAGTGTAATTCCTGCAAACTGTTTTGTTTACATTGTTATTTTGGAAGCCTGGGTGATGCTGCTCCTTTGGCATCAAGCTTGTCCCATACATCTGGAACCACGCCTGAGACTCCCCCACGCGAGTTGCACATACCCACATCCACCCGGAGGCCCTCTTCGATTGGCTGCGGTAATGAGCTGTTCGCCACCTCTGCACTGTCAAACTATTAAACAATCAGACAGCTGGAAGCAATGTAACTGACAGTAATGTACTGCTTTCGTTTGTACTAAAATTGGCTTATGTAATGGAAGGACTTACACATTTGGACAAATAAAGTCATTTATGCTGGAGCATGCCACATGAGCAAGGAAATCCATCCATCTTCAGTACTGCTCATCCAACAGTGGATGACAGTGTGCCTGTCCCGGACAGAACAAGGCACACCCTTTGTAAGACACCACTCCACCACAGAACATGTAGAATAAAAAAAGCTTACAGACACCAATTCGCTTAAATGCATGCTTCTGCACTGCAGGAGAAAAACCACGCGTGTGGGAAAACATGCCAACTCTAAGTATACAACTAATATACTTACTGGACCACTGCATTACCACTGAAGGTGGACATTTAAAATAGAGCATAATAGCACTGCTTCCTGTTAAAGGATTAATTTAAAAAAATAAAATTTTATGGGGTCCTACAAACAACTGGGCTTTGCAAAGTTTCAAAATTCCACTACCAATTGTTATCGATTTACCGAGCATGACCTTCACAGGCCACAGCAGAAATCTACTTCCCTAGAAAGAAATGACTCCTTACTCTTATTTTGTGCTAACAGAGAATAAAACGCTCCACTTCCAATCCTGTGGAGGTTGCTGAACTGAGCACATACCGTTTGACTGACTTTCCTCGGTGGGTCAAGTCAATGCACAAAAGCCCCTTTTAACCTAGCATCCAGAGAAGAATAATTAACCCTGCAAGGAGAGCTGGGACCATCTGCATTCTCATTATATCAATCTGATGTTTTTAAAGTCATCCCGACAACCACCTTCTGCCAGCCTAAGAGCGACCCAGGCATATCACTACTAATTAATGAAATCAGGGGCACTGATCTCAGAAAGTATTGATTTATCAAGTATTCATTGGGAGAAAATGAACTAAACGGTCCCCAGAAGTAAGAAAACGTGGGCAGGGATTTCATCATACACATACCGTACTTAAAGTTAATGAGGCACATACCCCTGTAGCATGTAATCCACAAGCAGGACTCGGGGCAGGCAGCCAACTGGCAATTGTACTGATAAATCTTGCTGGAGCCTCTAAATGATCTCAGCTTTTCTCTTGTATCTGGTTGCATCAGTCAGGCTGTTAACGTTTGACTTAGAGATTTCAGTATTACGCGCGCTGTTTTGTGGAATTAAGCAAATACGAAAATGACAAACGTGGAATAAATCCGTCAAACCTGTTCGACATTAAACAGTAAAATATGTTAAATTGTATCTGACTTTTTGTGGGATTTTAAAATGCATGTCAAACAATAACTATTCATTGCGTGACTTAAGTGCCTTGTAATGCTGAAAGGCACCGGCACGAAAATAAATCATCGATAATACGCCAGCGTTGTGTTCTAGACGTATACAAATGCATAACATGTAACAAGTAGTTGCGACCTTAAGTATGTATTGTTTATTTGCAGCGGCATACAGTTTGACCAAACAAAGTAAATATATGTAACTGACAATGCTAAAAATCCTTTTAAAAACTAAAGTCGGTATAATATAAAATCTGGGAACATACCCGGCCATTGCATGCAGAGTCGTCCTTGGTTCGCAATTCGAGTGATTCTTCCTCCTCTTTTTCCCCATAGTCTCTCCCATGAAAACTGAACCTGCAGCACAGTAAGCTAAATCCTTGCAAAGACATTCAAACAGAGATGGGTCGGTGTCTCTGACAACACCCCCGCCGTACAGACAGCATCCGCCGATACCTCTGCCCTGCGCTTTTAGGACAATCCGTACCGAAACTCAGACGGAAACACCGTCTAACTCGAAACTCATTTTGGGTATCCAAGATATGCTTAAGGGAGCCCTAAACCCTGAAACTGATGCGAAACATGTCGCAGATATTTAATTGCATTAACTCCGCATAAGACGCGTCCTAGTTGGCAGACATGCGACCAAAGTATCGCTTGATCCGTTTCCCGTGCAGCGGGAGCCTTTCAGCTCTCCTCAATTTCCCAGCGCCGATTTTGCGGATCAATAAGTTGTTAAAGTCTTCGGCCGGGTGACCTTAGATGCACCCCGAAATTAATCCAGACGTACTTTTCCAGCGACGATTCCTAGTCCAGCTTTCCGTGAGGGAGTAGCAACCTCACACCCTATCAGTAGAAGACCCCCGACTGCACGCCGCCCGGACACACGGCTCGGAGAAGCTCGCCCTGGCCGTGCGTGACAGCTTTCTGGGAGGGCAGTCCTGTGACGCGAAGAGGCGCAACAAGGCAGCCGATCGCTGCGAGCCCGGCACCGAACCCCCTCTACTGGCTGCTTTCGGTGCGCTTCAACATCACGTCTGTATTGAATTGAAATTTTATTGAGAAAACAGTGGATTTTCTAGGAGTGGGGAGACATTTCTGTCTAGCGAAGTGACAACATACTTTACGACGTGCGTTAACTATTTCGTTTCTTGGCAGTGATAGTTAATAGAAGTAGACTATTCCATAAAAATCCTGTAGTGGAAATTCCAGTTTCAAAAGAAGTAAAACTTTAACTTCGATATCAATCCACTGAGTGAGTTTCGGGCGGGTTTTGGGTGGCTGAACAGGTCTACATTTTTATCAGGAAAGAAATTAAATTTTCATAAACAAAAATGTATAACATTATTAAAGCACATTCTCGCGACTGTAGTGATACTTAAGGGAAAAAACAACTCGAACTCGTATTGAATAGAATTCTCCAGTTAAAATATATGCTAAAAAGTAAGCAATAATAAAACAAGTTCTTGTCATTATGATTTCTCCTGTGAAATTGCATTTTTAGGTATCATGCATGTGTCTTTGACTTTTAAATTGGAAGTTATAAAGTAACCATTCCAAATTGGCAAAAAACTGGCCAATTCAACATGGCCTAGTTAACCGTGTCGTTTCATACGGGGTTAACTAGGAATTGATAGGAACCGAAATGTAAAACTATAGTAAATGTAAATGGTGAATATTAGATATTGTATAAAAGTTTTTTGAGCATTAATAAAGAACTATGGCAGATGTCTTTCAAGTTACGTACCGGTTAGATTCAGGAAGGCACGGTCTTTCGTAAGTGTCTGGTATCGATTTATTGCAACGTAAGACTTGTTCTGTCTCTCTCATGTTCCTTATTCGATTTCTCCAGCCCTTATCAGCGGCACAGGTCCTACTCTGGCTGGTCACTAGGTTATCTATGATAGTTTGTTGACCCCCAACGCATATGCAATTGGTACGAAAGTCTTCCATCTTTTATTTACCTCTTGTTCTCTTTATATCAATTGGGGTGTCAGCACCATTATTTTGTCTGTTTCTCTGTGGAGGACCTGCTGAAGGTGAAGCCATTGATCATCTGTAGGGAAAATCCAGTTGTCTTACTCTATCTGTATTTTCTGTCATTTTACACTAAGAGCTCTTGTATTCAAACTGAATGCATAATCTCATGTCAGCATGGAGCCTGTCCCAGGAATCACAGTACACAAACCCAAGAAACATCCTAGAAAGGATTCCAGTCCACTGTTGTTATAATGCTCTATAATGTTGTTATAATGCAACATTATGTGCCTTTAATAATGCCCCCCTCCCCCCCCCCCCCCATATAAACATGAAATGGGAGTATATGAAGGATATGGAAACTTATGGAAACAACAACCTACTAAGGATGTGCTGTGAGCCCAGTAGCCTTTATATTTGTAAAGGCCGCAAAATTACTTATTTATTTGAATAAAAGTGGAAACAGGCATGACAATCTGCTTTTTATCTTCATTATACAAGTTTTAAAGAAATTATAGGATATTAAAATGTTAATATCGTTTTTCGATGAGCTATTGCTGGGTTTGTGAAAACTATAAACCAACACTACATTGATGTGTTTATAATTACTATAATAAACATGTATAACAATAATTTAATTGAGAAGAAAGAACATTGTGTTCCTAATCCACACTATAATACCAATAAACTAAATTGTAAACTAATAAATGCCTGTGTGAACATTGTAAACCTCGCCACTGAACACTGAACAGAATATAAACCAAGAAAAATATCATTACTTATAAAAAGAATGTTCTGTCTCTCAAGTACCATATGAAAGAACTTAAACCTGAACTAGCCCCTAACTGAAGGATCTAACGGAACACAAGTTTAATTCTGTTGTTTTCTATATACACTCAGTGACAAAAAAAGTGAAGCACCCAGAAGTAATGGTCCGTTTTGGATGTAATTTGCTGCATATGTAGACCAGCGATGGGTATGTAAATAATTCGATTCGCAAGGAGCTGGCAAGTCTAATCACCAGATACAGAGGATGCCTCCTGGGTGCATAAGACAGCATTACCAGCACTTGAGGGAGATTGATAGGGGTCACATTGTGGGTTTGCATGAGACTGGGTGATTGTATCATGCAGGTGTCCGGCATGAGGGGCATGCAGATGTCACAGTCACACAGTGTTGGAACCAATGGGCATGTGAGGGCAACTATACACGTTGTGAAGGTTCCGGTCATCCAAGACAGAGCACACCAAGGAAGGATCATCGTATTGTACGCCAACCATTACAGAACCCCATGACATCTGCGCCTGCTATCAGGACACAGGTTTTGGACTCTCTACAAAACCCTGTGTCTTTCCACACTGTGTCTCAATGACTGGCATCAGTCGGACTGCAAGTTCACTGTCCCATGCATAGGCTGCCGTTAACACCACCACAGAGACAACTGCAGTTGGAATGGTACCATAACTGGGAGGCATAAACTGATGAGAAGTGTTACTGATTGTCGTACCATGATCAATGATGAATCTCGGTTCTATATTGCCAGAAATGACCGTCATTGCGCATATGGCAGCACTAAGGGGAGTGGACCACTCCTGCCAATGTTGTGGTGAGACACCGGTGATATTCCAGGTGTCATGGTGTGGGGAGCCATAGGGTATGACATCATGGTGTGAGGAGCCTTAGGATATGGCATCATGGTGTGGGGAGCCTTAGGGTATGACATCATGGTGTGGGGAGCCTTAGGGTATGACATCATGGTGTGGGGAGCCTTAGGGTATGACTTCAGATCATCTCTGCTCAGGCTTAGCCCACTGAGCCTGGGCAGGGAAACGGGTCCTGCTTAAAAGACAAAAGAGCGGTTCAGTAATTCTGCTGGGCCTGAACAAAAAGGTTGCTATAGTTTGCTTCTGGGAGATTTGCTTAATTAGGAAAATAATTCACTTGGGAGGGTGGTGCAGTGGTTAGCACTGTTGCCTCACACCTCTGGGACCTGGGTTTGAGTCTCTGCCTGGGTTACATGTGTGTGGAGTTTGCATGTTCTCCTCATGTTGTTGTGGGGTTTCCTCTGGTTTACTCCGGTTTCGCCCACAGTCCCAAGACATGCTGAGACTGATTGGAGTTCCTAAATTGCCCATAGGTGTGCATGTGTGAGTGGTTGGTGTGTGAATGTGCCCTGTGATGGGCTGGCACCCTCTTCAGGGTTGTTCCCTGCCTTGTGCCCATTGCTTCCAGGATAGGCTCTGGACCCCTTATAACCCAGTAGGAGAAGTGGATTGTAGAATGGATGGATGGAATTCACTCAGGTGCAAACACATAATCAAGCCCTGTGTGAGCACCAACCCTTGAAAGTCCATGGTTTGGGGCAGCTTGGTCCTTCATGTTGAACTTCTGTGTTCCGTTCTGCTGGCATTTGGAAGTAGGGGCTCTTATTTCTGCATTTTTTGGATTTTTTCCTTAAGTCTCAATTGCTGTGCCACAATTTGGCTTCACTGAGTTAGGGGGCAGTGAGTTACTTATTAAGACACCCTCAATTAGGGCTGAGTAATATAGTAAAATGTTTTATTAAAGATTTCATATCAATTGATATTGATAAAGATCACCATATAATTCAAGTCATTATCTCTTTACTTCAAGGCTCCATTTGCTAAAAATTCCCTTAAAATTTCCCATAAACAGATAACAAAGGCAACAAATCGAAACTGAAATATGATTTTAATAAATGAATTGTACAAAAATGAACATTTTTGTCATAGGGTGAAACTTTTTTTTCTCTTACTCTCTTGCTGCTCATTCCGGGGGACTGGTTTGACTTTGCTGGTAGAGCTGTCACCTGTCTCACAGTGAAAAATAAAATGCTGTGTCCCATTTTTAACCAATACAGACTGAAAGTGGAAATCGTAATTGCTGGTGTTTCTGACTGTAAACACTTGCATTCCATATGTACAACTATGTGGAAATGCTTCAAGTGGTGAAATATGTATTTCCAGTTTTAGTTGGCACAAGTTTTCAGTTCCAGTCTGTTTCTTCCCCTGCACTTGATGTTTCATCTGAGGGAACCCTAATCTCTCTTCCATGATATTACCAAAACAGTAACATGTGGTGAGTTCTGTCAATCAACCTCTCTGTGAGTTTGTTGGGTGTAGGATGTCTATTGGTACGTTGGAAATGCATTTTTTTTCCTGTGATGTGATTTTTGTGAGCTCATATGTGCTATCAAACAATGTTCCTTACCTACAGTTTATCGAAGTTTCTTATATCTTGCGGTTTCTCAGCAGCAGTTAGCGTGGTTGCTCATAATCAGAATGGTAATGCAGCTTCAACTCTGTGTGTGAGGAGTTTTTCTGTTCTTTCTGCCTACACATGGTTCTTGTTCTGGTTCCTAAGTCTCAGATGCTGAACTACCCTTGGCGTACTGTATGTTGTCTGGTGTGGTGTGGTGTGTCATCCACAATGTGCACTGCATTTCCTGGGATGGACTCTGGATAACAGGATCCATAAAGAGTCAGAGTGCCTGAATAGTAAAGTCCAAAAGAAATGCAGGGCAGCGGCATTAGCATTTTAATCATATGGGTGTAATCATACCAGTTTCATGAGGCCTACAAATGCAATGATCAAAGTAATGCTGAATAATGTTGATAAAATATGATCAGACTTCAAGACGGCCTTTTATCCTGTGAAACGTGAGCCACTGGATCTTTTGGGAGGACCTCATTCGTGTCTTACCTCTTGAGACAGATGCAGTGCCCTCCATTTGCAGCTGCACTCAATGCTGCTCCTTTTAGGCACAAGGATGACTGCCATTTTTGTCAATAGCAGGAATCCCAGGGTGTCAGTATCACAGGCCCGTAAATATTTGGCTCATTGTTCATTTAAGTTCATGAAACATTAGGTGATGAGCATTAGCTTACACGTATGTACGACAAATGATAAACAGACAGATTGACCGACTGGACCGAACAATAGGATGGCATACAGATCATTGGATGAAGACACTGTAATTATGATCAAGATTTCGCCATTGGACCCTTGAGCAAGATCCTCAACCTTTTGCCTGAACCAACATTCTCAAAAAATGTGTGGATAAGGGCATCTGTTAAGTAAAAAAAATGTAAATATATACCCTGAGGGGAAATTAATGGGAAAACAGCGGCAACATCAGACATCCAATAGTGTAAACAGATGACAAAAGGCAAACAGCACAGGGCTAGAAAAAATAAAGGTACACACAGTGTATATATAAGAATTCTAGTGATGTATTAATGTGAATAAAGTAATACTATATGGAGATTAAAATGAGCTGGCTGGGTAACTGTAGTAAATCAGAACAGCGGTTTTCCATAATAAGTTTTGAGAATGCTGTTGTGGATTCATCTGTATCTGAAAGACCAGTTGTTCAGCCGACCAGCTGGTTTGTACGAGACATGGGAGGTGTCATTAACAGCCATCTTGTTATAGAGCATCCCCAGCTCTAATAATAGCTCCAGCTTTCCATGTTACAACTCCTGTTGATTCTACTGTGAGTCCTCAATGAGTCACAGAAGAAGACATTGTTTAAACACATTAGTTATGTGTTAATTGTAATTGGAATGCAGTTCATATGGGCTGGGAGACCAGCACTGTATGTTGTATTACAAGAGCTTCATGTGGAATACCTAGTGTCTAGTCCCAAATATTATGGAATTTCTCATGTCTTGCTAATGGTTTGGACAGCTAGGGATCAGATAAAAACTGAAAATATACAATTATCCAAAATTTTCTCTACAATAAAGTGTGCATGAGAAAGGGTCACATAAAACTGACTCATATTAAAACAAAAATAAATAATATGCTCAGACTTTTACGCTTCGGCAGAAATTCTGTTAGCATGGTTTCTGAAAATCTCTCCATGAATCACATCCTTATTGTGGTGGTGGTGGTGGGGTGTGTGTGTGTGTGTGTGTGTGTGTGGGGGGGGGGGGTTCTGTGCCTCTGTGAGCATAGGAGCTATGTTTATGCGGGCAATTGTCCCTAGTAGGCTTCC
>JABFEA020000098.1:15170288-15188086 GCA_019775915.2 Cyphomyrus plagiostoma
TATTAATGTGTCCGGGGCACAGTGCTCACAATATCAGCACTGCAAATGGATTGCCAAAAAACAATAATGCAATTAATCATTTTGGGGGGGAAATACACGTTTTATTTAAGAAACTGAATTAAGAATGATATTTTTACAAAACCCCAGAGAAATCTAGATTATGCAGCATTATGTGTTTACACCTTGAATTTTGGCCTATTGTGATCTAATGGCATGTACCCTCCCTTGCATACTCTTCATACAAAATGAATTTTGTTTGTAACTACTCTTCTGTTATGTTAAAATTGAAAAAATGTTAGTATATGTACTGGTTAGCAACATGCTGTGGTCCTATGCAGACATTGCAATGTATCACTCTTTCTGAGCATTGAGGTGCACTCTTTTAAAATACCGCATTAAGTCATTTAGTCAACATTAATGACTGTTATTTTGTTCTCATTCTAGTGTAAGACCTCTATGTCATTGCGTTAAAGACAATATCAAACATACTATCTAATACTAACATCTGCTGCAGATGTATAGCTGCCCCAACAAGGGTTAAATATATTTTAGGTTGCAGTATTTTCTGAAGTGCCTTATGACGTTGTTGCAATTTATTCTTCCTGTTTGATGTGAAGTTGCAGTGTCATTATGGTTCTTATGCAATATGATGGCCTATGGCTACTAACTGATGTGCTTGCATGTCAGTAAAACCACTGGTCCAAGAACGCATTTTTCAGTCCTGATGATTTCTGTATTTTTCCTGTTCCAGGACCTTGTCTTGATCCTTTGACTCCATCTCTGTACGCATCCTCTTTCTTGGCCTCCTCCAGATATAACTTTTTGTATTCTGCCAACTTTGCCAGATTGTATGGTAAGTGTCAGTTTTCCCCGAGGAAACGTAAAAACCATTTTTGGATCAGTTACAAATACTGATGTGACTACAATATGAGGGCAACATGATATGCATGAATCTTTTAAAGATGTACAGAGAAATGCAGTGAAGATGCATAATGGTTCACCTTTGACCATAATGGTTCTATTCTGATACCATCCAGCCAGTTAGCCAGTGTGGATGTTGGTGCCAGCCTCTAATGGTATGTGCCATGAGCCGAACTGTGGTGGATGCTGTCGGTTATGAAAGTCAGTGCCGTGTGCATCAGCGTTGCGTGTTTGTGCAGTGGCATGTGGTCTTGGGATGTGCGTTTCTGTATGTGCCGTGAACTGTATAATGGTTGTGGGTGTTGGTAGGGGGCAGGGAGGCACGGGAGATGGGGGTGCAGGTAAATACCCTTTTAGGGTACACAAAAATGAAGGTGAGGAACAGCTGTGGTGGCCAGTTCAGGGAGAAGCAGCTCTTCTCCCAAAGGTGAGGTCAGTCAGGTGGTGTCTGGCCCTTCAGGGCAGTCATCCTCCAGCCAGACTGTTCAGATGTGCAAGGCTGGCATTTCTTGACCTCTCCCCAGCATGGGCATTCATCTGTGTCCTGCCCCCCTCGTCAGAGCAATAAGGTGCCAGCAGCACCTAGTTTGCATTCCTCGCAAGCGGTTTCTGCACCAACTGTGAGGAAGCTGTTACTACTAGCCACCAGTCTAGCAGTGATCGCCCCCTGCTGGTTTGCAGCGGATTCCCAGTTACAGTGTATACGTGTGTCTACAGATACGTCTGGCTGCGTGTGATGAATCTGTATGTTCTCCGCAGGGAGCAGCGGGTGGTCACCCGCCCCAGGGGACCGGCAGCCCTGGCTCCAGATTAACCTGCACAGGAAGTACCGCATAGTGGCCATCTCCACACAGGGTACCTTCAACTCCTATGATTGGGTCACCAAATATACTTTGCTGTATGGAGACCGACCAGACTCTTGGACCCCTTACATCCAACGGGGAGGCAACTCGGTATGCAAAATGTGGGGAAAAAGCTAATTATAGTTCTAGATGTGTATTCCAGTAGCAGTTTATAAGCTAAAGGGGCCACATTTCTTTAAACTAGATAGAGTTGATAAATACAATTACCTTTTTTGTAACTAGACACAGAAACATTGATATATTGAAAATATACAGTAGAAATATAGAAATCTATATAATAAAGATAATTACTTTATCTTTTTGGATTGTCCTATAAATGCAATTGTATCATAAACTATATTATACACCTTCTATGTTTATATGTCAGTTAGTTTTTACTTGGATATTCATCTTTCAGACTCTGTCAGGAAACTGGAACTACTACCAGGTGAAGAGGCATAATTTCCACTATGCCTTCACAGCCAAACACCTTCGCTTCTTACCTTTGGGATGGAACACAAAATGGGGCGGGAAGATTGGGGTCCGGCTGGAGATATATGGCTGCCCCTATGGTGAGGCTCTATTGCCATTATATCAAGATACAGAATCAAAAGAAAACTGCATCATACTGCGGAGGGATAGACCTGAGGTGTGCTGCATCTAGTGTGGCTGTGGTTTTGTCTGAGGCTTATGATAAAGCCAACAGTACACTGAGATTTAAACCTTTGTGACAAAGTAACCTTCAGTTCATATTTATTTCTTTTCCTGACATAAATCAGAAGTGTGCAGAAATCTACTTCCCAAGAGAATATGGGAAAAAATATGGGTTATTCTGGTCATAGTCTGCAAAAGAATGTCAATCTAAATATACATGACCCACCTGTGAAAGCTATGGGAAGCTTTAAAGTAAATGGAAGCCAACATTTATGTCAATACATAAAAACCAGAAGAAGCTTAATTTATGTTACGATTTCTTGCTCAAAATGCTCTTCATTCACTTAACCACTGTCTATAAATAGGTTGCATCAGAATTTATTTGTATGCTAAGATCCCACTGACATGTTTGCTTCTATTAGTCTGGATATTGTACTGTTTACTGTTTTTAGTTTGGATACTATGCATTTCAGGGCTTCAGTGTGTATTTGCCAGTGAGGTCACAGATGGTTTCATTGAGGAGTCCTGCTGTCCTTCTCTTCTGTCTCCCTAAGACTCCTACGTCATGTCATATGATGGAAATGACATGGTGGCCTATCAGTTCCCACGGCAGAGATACCGTACGCTGGAGGACCACATTGCCGTGAACTTCAAGACGCTGGAGCGGGATGGTATACTGCTGCACAGTGAAGGCCTGCAAGGGGACATACTCATTCTGGAGCTGAAGAATGCTCGCCTCTACCTACACATTAGCCTAGGTGGGTGCAGTCTTCGGGCCCCTGTTTTCTCAGCTTCTGACAAAGGACCATGGGAAATGTGATGGACCGAAGCAAGTTTGTTTCAGTTCACAGACTCTAGGGAGATGACTACTGTAGAGTTTTTATTTATCTACACTGATTTCTTCCCCCAGGGAGCAGCACTGTCCATGAAGTAGAGGGTCTCACCACCCTTACAGTGGGAAACCTGCTGGACGATCAACACTGGCACTATGTCACCATCAAGCGCTACGGCCGGCAGGTCAACCTGACAGTGGACAGCCATACCGAGAGCGCCATCTGTAACGGCGACTTCACTCACCTGGACCTGGACACTCAGGTGGGTGGAAGCATGTATGGTTGTGGGTAGAGTGAGGCACTGCAGGTAGGGAGAGAGGGGTCAATAGTAGAAAACATACATTGCAAATCTGTTCCAGGAATTTGAAATTTTTATGACTCTGGAATTCGTTTGCAATTTCTTGGTGGTTAGTTTCCTAAGGGTAGTGTAATGCTGTCTTGTTATGGCAGGGGTCTCCAACTCCGGTCCTGGAGAGCTACAGTCCAGTAGGTTTTCTATTCTACCTGGCTTCTGATGAGCCACATCTGTTCCTGGTATTTACCTGACCGGAGTTAGAAACCCCTGTGTTATGGGGTAAGAGAAATATTAATATTGGGTTTGTTTTTAAAATAATTATCAGCCTATTCAACATATATTATCAACTATTATGACTGATGTGAGTCATAATAATATCTCACATTGTACATCATGTGTCATTTTGTTTCATAATGAAAGTGCGGCCATTTTTCTGTGGGTGCCGTCCTTCCCCCAGGTTTTTGTAGGAGGAGTGATTCAGTCAAACATGCCTAACCATCCCAAGAAAGCCAATTTCCGTGGATGCCTGGAAAATGTATTTTACAATGGGATCAACATCATCGACCTGGCAGAGTATGGAGACTCTCAGATCCGTTTCCATCCTGGACAGGTATGACAAGGATCGCTCAGCAGTAATCTAGCTCGCTGCATCACTATGATATACAGTATCTCTGTATTATTACAGGATACGGTACTTTCCTGACTCATATAAAATTTAGTGCTTATGTCTGCAGGAAGTATCTCTAGAGTCAGTTGCCCTTTACCCTGGTCCTTGGGGACATATATATTTGCTTATCTTCAACTTTAATTTTCTAGTATCTAAAACCTTGTGAGGAATGTGAGACTATCATTAGTCAATTTAGTCAACATTTTCAGTTTAACTGAATCACCATAAGTTGCTTTTGTACATTTTTGCACATGAATGAGCCAAGTGTTTTGATGGAACTTACTGGCCATACAGCCATTGAAGCTGGTCTGGGATAGTGATAAGAAGTAATCAAATGACGTAACCAGTTTTAGAAGCGTTTTGTTGAATTGTCTGCATACTCCATACTAATTTTATATTCTATTATGAATGCCAGCAATATAATAATTGTGTAGGTATTGCAGGCAGGTATTAAGGCAATGCAATATTTATTGTTCATTATCTATGAGGCACATTTGGTGCAGCAGTTGTTTAACAAGGAATGTTCCTCTTCTTGTGTCCCAGAAAACAAGGCGGTACTCTTGCTATGACATGATGCTAAAGCCCATGACCTTTGCTGGGCCAAACAACTTCCTGCAATTGCCGGGGGTGTCAAGGAGGCCAAGGATGGCTGTCAGATTCAAGTTTCGCTCTTGGGACTACACTGGGCTGCTAATGTTCACCCGCTTTGCTGATGATCTCGGCTCCCTGGAGCTGGGCCTGAGTGAGGGCCAGGTCAACGTCTCCCTTATGCAGCCTGGCAAGAAGAAGCTGCAGTTTGGTGCAGGTGAGCCCCATTTTGGGTTAGACCAAGTTCTTTATTTCAATTTTGTATTCTTCCATCTGGGAAGATCGCGATAGAATAGAAGACACCCAGTCCATAGTAGGGCACACATGCAGAATCAGAACCTTTAGGGTCAGCAGTCCACCGAAGCACTAGCAGCCTAGATGACCCATTCCGAATGGCCCCCATTAGTCCCAAAGGTAACTGTCCAGTCCTCACTTGTATGTCACTTTGACCAAATGAGTCTGCGAAATATGTAAAGTTAATGCCAATAGTGAAACCCACTGTACCACCTAGTGCTGAGTGCTTTGGTTTCATTTTCATTTTTCTACTTAGGTCGCTCTCTGTCTTAGTGCAACATTCGTATCAGTGTAGAAAACACTCATTTCAATTCAAGAATAATTGGTTTCTTCATAGTAAACATCAGTAAACATAATGAGTGAGCTTGCCAAACCGCCATAATCCCCGAGCAGTGTGTGGTAGATGGGAGCAATTAGTTTACTTAGTTGTATGAACGAAAGAAGTGCCACGTGCACCTGCTCTAGACGTCATTCTCCCACAGCTTATTAGCAGCATCAAATTTAAGGAAAGAGTCCTGATTTACTCTTGAACTCGTATTATGTCCTTCCAGTCTGTAAGACTCAGCAAAACCGGGGTCTTTATGAGCATTTTTAGATGGCCTTGTTAATAAGTATAATTATGGTTAATAATCCTGTAATAATCCTGCAGAGGAATGAGAATAACCCTTAGCCTCCTCATTTTTAGTGTTTGCATGGATTGTTTTGTGTGTTGGAAATATTCCAGTTTCATTTTGCATGATTATTAAAGATTCTACCATAGCTGTTCAGAAAAGAGGGTCCAGTCTCTGGTTTGCTCAAAAAAAGGCTGAATCAGCCCAAAACCGGTCACAGCACATTTTTACCTGCAGGCTACCGACTGAATGATGGGTTCTGGCACACTGTGGAAATTGTGGCCAGAGACAACTTTGTGACCGTGACCATCGATGACGATGAGGGATCTCCGTTGAAGATCACCAACGTCTTTACAGTTCGCACCGGAAACCATTACTACTTTGGAGGTGAGTCATCACGCAAACTGGAACTACTAGGTACGGTCAAGCTACCCTTAGTAGCCATAGCTCTGCATACAGATGCAAAGCTATTTACAAAAAATATAGTTTCATACTGTTACAAGTAGTTACCATGTAGAAATTTATTTAGCTGTCACCTGTTTTAGCATAGAGAATAATGTACCTTCTCTAAGGTGTCACAAGGTATCTCCTTTGCTTTTTGTGCATTGTAAGGCACAACGGCCTGTTAATTAATGCCCTTTGGATTGTCCCAGGATGTCCTCAGACCAACAACACCGACAAGTGTGAGACCAATCTAAACAAGTTTCATGGCTGCATGCAGCAGATCTTCATCGACGACGAGCCCGTGGACATCGACATGGTACTGCTGTGGCGCTGGGGGCGCTATACTGAGCTGCTGCTGGGCACCTGCGGCATCACTGACAGGTGGGGGCAGGGCTGGCGGGCGCGGTTCGGGCCGGCCGGCTGGGACGTCGGCCGAGAGCTCCTCATCATGACAGGAGTCTGACCTTGAGAGCAGATGATTCGACACTGAATCATAGGTTTCAAGGTTTTGTGCTATTGAATGATGGGTGATTATTATGACTGTTCCTCTCTGTAATCAAGTAATACAGGAATGATACAGACAGTGGAAAAACCCAGACTGAGAAGCTGCGCTCCTCTCCATCAGCATGCAACGGCTTGCTCTCTGCACAGTCCGGCACTTTCTAAATGCAAGCTTCTCTCTGCATACTGTCAGGAGCTGAAATGGGTTAGGAGGTTTCCAAACGAGACCTTTTAACACATACTAACTGATGCTCAGGGCAACAATCCTGTAGACGGAACACCATTACCATCACTCAGATACACCCATCTTAGATATTAGATACGCATCCTCAAGCCCGGCAGATAATGGTTTGTTCTGCTGGAGAACATGGTCCATTATCCCTGCCTGCCGCCCTTTCCCATATCATTTCCTCCTTGGCCTTCCCCAGTGTGTTTTCTTCACTTTACTGTTCCCCCGTAGGTGCACACCGAACCCATGTGAACATGATGGCAGATGTATCCAGTCCTGGGATGACTTCATATGTCGTTGTGAGAACACTGGTTACCAGGGAGAGGTGTGCCACATGTGTAAGTCTCAGTTACTGTTGCTCCGATCCTCACTTTAATATGTTGCATTTAAGCTCAGTGCTAAAATCTCTATCTTTGAGCATTATATGAGTCATGGCTGCTTGCTGTAAGGAGCTATAAAAGGCTTTTTTAATTGTCATGTCATGACAGCTGTGTACAAGGAGTCTTGTGAGGCCTATCGGCTCAATGGCAAGTTCTATTCGGGCAACTATACCATCGATCCTGACCTTAGTGGCCCTTTGAAACCGTTTTCAGTCTACTGCAACATGGGAGGTAGGAAGCTGAGATGATTATATATTTAATCGTGAATGTGTCGCACCTAAGATACCATGTATATGCATTATAAGATGTTGAATTATCGTACAGATAATTTATTGTTAAATACACTTTGTCTAATGTGTTGCAAACTTTGCCATTTACAAACATAATGTCAGCAATTGGCAAACAGTATAAAAACAAAGCTGATTATTTCAACTAAGTAATTTTTATTTGTAGAGCACATTTCACACAAGAAGTCAATTGCCAAAAGAAAAGAAGTGTGTTTTTAAAACTTTAAAAACATCAAACTTTGCGTCTGACCTAACATGTAAAAGCAAACCAGTTCTGTTACTTTTGAAACAGGGAAACAATGTGTTTAAAATATGTAACTGATGAGTTGTTTAAAATCAAATATTAAGTTGAGATAATGATATAAATCAGAGAGGACATTGATGAAAAATCACTGCAGTCACAGTCATAGAGTCATACTTTCAGAGCATTTGGGAGCCATAAGCACTGGGATGACCTGTCTTTTCTGCCCACCTCCAGCCTACAAAGGTTGGACAGTGGTCAGGCATAACCGGATAGACAAGACCAAGGTGACCGGAACCACGATAAATCAGCCTTACATTGGTGACCTGGAGTACATGAATGCATCCTGGGCTGAAGTCTCAGCCCTCGCCAACACGTCCATGCACTGCGAGCAGTGGATTGAATTTTCCTGCTACAAGTCTCGGCTACTCAATACGCCTTGTGAGTCAACTATATTTACTGTCAGAGAACGTTGGTTTTAATTTATGGGAATAGTTTAATAGCATGTTGCATTTCTAGAATGAATAGGTAGTAAGCTCCTCACATGCTACTGATTTCTCGTAGCCTTTGGAAAGCATTGTAGAACGGAGTTTTAATTTTTTTGTTTTTAATCTGTGCTTTTAAGTAGAGTAAGCATTTGCTATTTTCAAAGAATACTCTGGTGAGGGTGACTCAGTGGGTAGTCCTGTTGCTTCCCCTGTACAGTTTTTGGGGTTTGAAGCCCATCCCTGCTGTGACTATGTACATATTCTTCCCATGAAATGTGGATTTCCTCCATGTATCCTAGGATTCTGCTGGAGTACAAAAACATGCAGTTAGGCTAATTGGTGTTTCAGAATAGTCAAGTGTATAAGTGTTCATATGAATATGCCCTAAGGTGGCCAGGCATCCTGTCCAGGGTGTATAATTTATTGATACTAACCACAGCACATATTTGAGACCCAATCCTGTCTCATCTCCACAGATGGGCAGCCGTTCAGTTACTGGATTGGCCGGAATAATGAGAGCCATGCTTATTGGGGTGGATCCTTTCTTGACAGCCACAAATGTGGCTGTTCCATCAACCAGACATGCGCAGACCCCAGGTTCTACTGCAACTGTGACGCAGACTATCGACAATGGTGAGAAGGGGGTGTGTCAGGGTTTAAAAATAGCCACACGTGTATTTTTAAGATTTGAAGAATGGAATGGATGAAAATATAGATAGTTAGCACTTTTACTGGCCATAGTTACTGGCCATACAAAAACTATTTTTCCAGTTTTAAAGAAAACAACTATTTTGCTTAATTCACTATTGACAGAGTTAATTATTTGTAATTTTCCTAAATTTTAAATTTATTTGATTGTCAACCACATTATTTTTTGTAAACCAATCCATTTTTCCCAATGGAATGGTAGCAATGTGAATTGTATTCTGGCCTGCGTGTGTTTGTAATTATTCCATTGTGGGGACCAGATTTCCCCACAACTGTAAACTGCAAAGTGGAAGTGTTTAGGAACAACAGAACCTCAGCCACAAAGTGGCAGTCCACATAATGTAACTGAGTGGGGTTCCTGTGCGCTGAGGTGTGTAGTACGTAAAAGTCGCCAACACTCTGCTGAGTCATTAACTACAGAGTTCCAACCTTCTCTGGCAATCAGCCCAGCACAAAATCTGTGCACTGGCAACTTTATGGGATGGGCTTCCCTGGCTGAGCAGCAAACATTGGAGATGCTTGTAAATCATGCCACCACTGAACTCTGGAGCAGTGAAAATGTTCCTTGGAGTGACGAATCACACTTCTCTGTCTGGTAGTCTGTACAGGGTTGTCAATTTTGGTCAGCTGGCTGGCATAAGATTTTCAATTTGAGACAAGTCAGTACATGCATTCACACGTATGTTTTATTACTTTGTAAATAGTCTGTTGAGTTTGCATACTACCCCAACACTATTGATGTTGCTAGTTTTAGGTTTACAATGGAAGAATATAGATTTGCCATAAGATTTCTTGCATGAGCGTGACAGTCAAAAAGTATGAGTGTCACGCCAGATGTCTAAGAGTTGGCAACCCTGTATACAAGTGTGTGTTTGGTGGATGCCAGGAGAATGTTATCTGCCTGACTGCATTGTCCCAACTGTCAAATTTGGTAGAGAAGGGATAATGTTATGTTGTTGTTTTTCAGAGGTTGGGCTAGGATCCTTAGTTCCAGTGAAGGGAACTCTTAATGTTTAAGAATAACAAGACATTTTACTTAATTTTATGCTTCCAACTTTGTGGGAACAGTTTGGGGAAGGCCCTTTTCTGTTGCAGCATGACTGTGCCCCAGTACACCAAGCAAGGTCTATAAAGACATGGTTGGGTGAGTTTGGTGTAGAAGAACTTGACTGGCCCACACAGAACCCTGACCTCAACCCCATCAAACACCTTTGAAATGACCTATAACAGGCCTTTATGTCCATCATCAGTGCCTGACCTCACAAATGCTCTTCAGGATGAATGGACAATAATTCCCACAGACACACTCCAAAATCTTGTTGAAATCCTTCCTAGAAGTTGTGGCAGCTCTTATTGATGCCTGTGGATTTAGAATTGGATGTTATAAAATTCCTGTAGGTGTAATGACGAGGTGTCCCAATCTGTCCATATAATGTATATTGATGGATATAGAAATTATGCAATTCAGACACAGGCTTGCTGGGTAATTTGGTTCCTGAAATTTTTATCATATGAAAGTGTGTGCACCAAGGATATTGCCATGCTTTCTACCTCATACCTCCCAGCTGGGACAATAGATGTATAGTGTGTCATTAAGTGAAAATTTACATGCATTTTAAAACACTGATGTAAATGTGTATCTGTTCATGGAAACAGGTATTCAGACAAAGGCTGGCTGAACTTCAGAGACCATCTGCCGGTTCTCAGAGTTGTGGTTGGGGACACAAACCGAACTGGTTCAGAGGCCCAGTTTTACGTGGGAAATCTGCGCTGTCATGGTGATCGTGAGTAGACATGTTTTCATGCATAGTTAGTTCAAAGCAAAGGATTTTCTTCTTAGCTACTAACAAATCACAGAATATGGTCAAAGATAGCAAATAAAGATCTAATGAGGGAAGCCCAAGATCCAGTGAAACGCTGTCTCTGTTGCTAGAAGCCTAACTTCCTGAGTGCGGGTCATGTGAGTGTCATGTCATATCTGATCATAGGAAACACCTGGAACACTGTGTCCTTCACAAAGCCAACCTACTTGAAGTTTCCCACTTTCAAACCGGGTACGAGTGCTGACATCTCCTTCCATTTTAAAACCACTGCTAACTACGGCGTCTTCCTGGAGAACTCGGACGACCGCCACCGTAACTTCATCCGAGTGGAACTTAACAGTAAGCTGCCATAGATGAAGGACAGCTCGGTCTGTCTGACATGAGATTATTGAAATATAAGGATCTGTGAAATGATCAGCCTGCCTATGGCAGCTCTGGGCAGAATTTGCTCATTCAAGTTGGGAAAATGACCTCAGTGTTCTGCTGGTCTCCCAACTCCCAGCCACCACGAACGTGCTCTTCGTCTTCATGGTGGGTGATGGCATCATCAACGTCACCCATCGCTCACCGCTGCCACTCAACGATGACGAGTGGCACTTTGTCCAGGCGGAGATCAATGTGAAGGGGGCTAGGCTGAAGGTAGACTACATGCCATGGGCAGTGCGGCGCTTTCCTGGACAGACTTCCGTCAGGATGAAGTTCACCCAGCCCCTCCTTGTGGGTGCGTTGTCTCACGTTTAGCAGCTGTTGATTAAATTAGTCAGATTAATCCTCCTCTCTTTCTACATGTGATAGCTAATATTTAATAAACCCAGCTTCCAAAGTCAGTACCATCAAGTCAGCAGGAAGATCACATGAATTTATTGGAAATATTTTTACTTTTGCTTTCAGCAATAAATTTTGTCTTCAAAATGAAATTGAAATTTTGTCATACATAATAAAATTATGGCATCTCCAATGCTGATGCAAAATGAGGCAATCCTTCTCAGATAGCTCAGCTCGTGAGGTCAGCTTTAGTAACTGTTTACCTGTTGTTCCATAATTATCGTAAAACATCATGTCTTTTAAGTCAAAATGTGATTTCTAATAAAGGTGTCTTTTTCAGATAGGCAAACCTTTCAGAAGTTATACAGGGTTTTCACACAAACTTGATCCTGGTATTTCTCTCAGATTCTCTGGTAGTCAAAAGTCAGAGACCAGCAAGGTCGAGATTCTCCCCTAGTCTTTCACCCTTACATGTCCAGTTCCATTTTCAGTTCTCAAAAATCACATTGATTGAACTGGCATCTGGAATATAGGTTTAAACCTGTACTTGAAATAAACAATTTTACCGTGTCTGGTTCTTGGGAGAGCTGTTTGAATGTGTGTGTGTGTGTGTGTGTGTGTGTGTGAATACATATAGCTTATGCCTGACATTTAAATTGGCATTAAGTGGCTGTGAAAGAATCAGTTGTTGCATGCTTTCAAAAGCCTTATATTTCCTGTCCTCTTCTATTAGGTGCAGCCAAATCGAGGCTGAGGGCATTTCTGGGCTGTCTGCGAGGATTGCGGATGAATGGTGTGCCTGTCGATCTGGCAGGAAAAATTAATGAAGCAGATGGGGTCCGGCTGAACTGCACAGGCCAGTGCTTAAATGCCACCATACCTTGTCGGAATGGTGGACGATGCATGGAAGCCTATGCCTCTTATTTCTGCGACTGCAACAACACTGCCTTTGAGGGCTATTATTGCCACAAAGGTACCATGCAAAGGACCAAAGGACTCACACCCCAATTAAAGACTGCATGCAAAGGACAACAGACCTTATGCTCCAATCAAAATCTGCATGCAAAGGATGAAAGACCTTATAGTCCAGTCAATGGTTGCATGCATCTGAAAGAGAATAAATTTACATCTCATTTACATCTCTTTCTCTCAAAATGTTCCTTATGATTTTGTGCTGAAAAAATGTCCTGAAAGTTTTCCTATGTTTATAAGAGCCAAAAATGTACTCAATACAGACAACATAAAAATAAATTGCCGCAGATCAGCATAACCTTAATGATTTAGGCAGTACTGCTGATTGGCCGCCTGTAATGTGTGAATCTCTAAAAGAATATATCGTAGTGTTTTGTGTCTTTATTTAAATCAATGCCACAGAACAGTATTTAGTAATGTGAGTTTTAACAGAGACTCATGATTAATTTTTTTTAAATCCCATCATTCTTGAGTTAACAATCTTGCTATTTCTTATTTTCCCAAGACATTGGGGCTTATTTTGAGGCAGGGGCATGGATGCGCTACAACATCCGGAATGAGGCAATTTCTGATGAGAGCCAATGGGCTTACTGGCTGGATCCTCATAATTTCAGCTTGGGCTACAACCAGACCAATGACAACATTGAGTTCAGCTTCAGCACCACCCATACCCCTGCTGTGCTGCTCTATATCAGCTCGTTTGTGAGGGACTACATTGCAGTCCTCCTCAAACACGACGGTACGGTCAGAGATGGGTTAGTCAGCATAGAGGGGTGTCAAAAACATTTGTGTCTACCTTTATTTAGTATGCTACTTCATCTTTTTTATTAAAACATATTATCTTTTGTTATGTTGGTAGCGAAATATAAGGGAGTTTTATGTCTGCATTTTGCTTTCCCATAATCTGAATATCCCCATGACCCTGACTAAGATAAATGGTTTGAAAATTGATGGATGGATATTCTACGTATTTTAGGTGACAAAACACTATTTTATACATAATACTGTACTAAGCCTCCCCAGGTTATGATGGGGTTACGTTACTATAAATCTATCATAAGGAAAAAATATCGAAAGGCGAAAATGCACCTAACCTAACAAACATTACCCTACAGTTAGGCAAAATAATTAACACAAAACCTATTTTATAATAAAGTGTCGAATATCTTTTGTGATTTATTAAATAATGTACTGAAAGTGGAAAGACGGGATTGAATTGGAATGCCCATTGGAATACACAACCCAGTCAAAATATCATAACACAGACCATCATAACCCAGGGAGGGTCTATATTTTTATTTTTGTTCTTCCTGCTCTTTTAGGTACTGCAGCGCTGAGGTATCGTCTGGGCCTGATCACTCATAAATTTCAAGTGTCCCCCAGGAACCTGGCTGATGGATACCCCCACTACATCAACATCACCAGGCACAACAGAACCGTACGAATACAGGTGCCCTGTGTGCTTCGTAACACTTGCACCATCTGAGCAGAGCAATCTTTCCAATTGACGTTAAAGAACCTGGGCAGATCCTGAGTTTCAAAACTAGGTGTAATGTTTATAATATGACCTGAAATAGTTCAGATCTATGATAGCATATCTTGATTGTTTTTTTTTTTTTTTTACAGGTGGACTACGCAGAGACAATCAAAGAACATTTGGCAGAGATAGACATTAGGTTTGACTCCCCCAAGTCAATGTTTCTTGGCCGAGTCATGGGTAAGCTGGCTTGTAGACTTCTCACTGTACCTAACATGCATTATACATATACAGTTAATACATACAGTCAATAAATTTGTTATTCATATAAATGAAAATCTAATGAGAAAATTGCCTCTTTTGACTTGACCCTTGCTTAAACTTCATGCTATCTGCTGTACCTCGTGTAGCCATCTCACTGTGGGCACCTGTCATTGTCTAACAAGGTGATTATTGTTGCAATGACAGAGAATGTCTGAAAATTCAATTTTTGACAAGTAAAAGGCATATAAAATTTTAATGCTTGTCTAGCTACAAATCATGAGTACCTTTCAATACTGTTCAAATGGACATAGCTTGATAATAATAACATGGTAAATGGACTGCATTTATATAGCGCTTTTCTACTCTTCCGAGTACTCAAAGCACTTCACAATTTATGCCTCACATTCACCCATCCATACACACACACAATCACACACCGGTGGTGGAGGCTGCCATGCAAGGTGCCAACCGGCACACCAGGAGCAATTTGGGGTTCATGCTCTAGCTCAAGGACACTTTGATGGGGTCAGGAGGAAGCGGGGCTCAAACCGGCAACCGTCTGGTTGCACTGCCTTCTGCACCACCAACTTTTCCAAATCCAGACATCCAGCAGTAGTGTATTACAGAGTTTATTCCTATCACTGCATTATTCTCAATAAACCCAGAGACTCTGAGACAGAGTACACATTCCATTTCGTATACCTCCGTGGAAAAATATGGGGTAGTATGTTGCATAGTGCTTTGGTAGCCTCTCCACAGTATTCACCAGTAATATTTTTTTCCTTACACAGAGGTGGGGGACATTGACTATGAGATTCAGAGACACAACTCCCCAGGCCTGATTGGCTGCATATCAGGAGTGCGATATAACATCTATGCCCCACTCAAGACCTACTTCCGCCCCAATGAAACACACCCGCCTGTTACAGTGCAGGGTTTTGTTTCGGAGTCCAACTGTGGGGTCTTCCCCCCAGTGCTGGGTCTGGTGCCTCTGTCAGCTGACCCATGGTACACCGGATTAGGTGAGACCTCATTTCCCAAAATACCATTAAACGTCCAGTTCTCCTTACTCACCACTGCCTTATGATATTTTTAAGATTTGAAATGTGACCAGAAATAAAAATAACAGTGCTGCATATGAGAGATTTCTTACAGGTAGACTAAACAGATGCCCTTTGTACAGTACTAATGCAGTTCTTATGGTAATTAAGGAATGACTTGTGCCTCTATCTGATGTCCATTCGTTTGTCATTGCAGTGTTCTACTACATCCATGATGACTTATCAAGTCCGCAAATGATAGCTCGTAAGTTATGACATATGACAGAATGTTTTTGAGTGCTCAGGAGAGGTGGGGATTGTTATTTCCTTCCTATGTGTGTGTGTGTGTGTGTTTGTTTGTTTGTCTATGTACATACACAGTGGTGGGCACAAGTAACTGAAAAGTTAGCTTCAATAACTGGTAACCCGCTAAATCCAAAATTTAATTCGATAACACTGAACTGATAAACCACTCAAAATTAGCAGAAGCAAACAATAACTGTGAACTACTGACTTTTATTATATAAATTTAGCTTTGGTTTGGTTTTTTGCTATGAAAACCTTAAAACACCTAGAGAGCTAAAATTTTAACGTGTATAATACCAAAGTTCCCATCTAACGGACTGGAATGATTACCAGGGGGCATTTAAGGACTTATGAATTGAGAATCATTGGATTCTGTAGAGTCTTAGGAAGAAACCAGGGTGTTTTTCTACAATATTCCACTTCAGAGATATAAACGTTTTTGCTGAGAAAGACTTCTGTATCTTATTCTGCAACTGACCCACGCTGACATTCTGCCCTCAGTGAAGCCACTTGGTGACAAGAAACATGGTGCCATTTACCCAGAAATAGTAAGGAGGGTCTTAGCTCTTTATTGGTCTATATCTCTGTTAATCAGAACTTGGGGTTTGCTTGGAAAACAGGATTGGCTTAGCCAGATAACTTGTCAGATTTAAGGCAGTCTGGGTTAAATGTACATGGACAAAGTGCTGGAGTTGTACTCCGCCGGGTCCGTTGATAAAAAGAGATTCACAGCTGAGACGAGGAGTAGTTGCAAGCGACGGGTTTATTCTGTAACAGGTTGCAAGTTGGGAGCGTCTGTCTGACATACATTCAGCATGTACAGGAAGAGGCTCAACCATATGTATTGGCTCGGTCCCTCTTATAGCCCTTCTGGGCATCTCCCCCCTCTCTCGGTACCGTCCATCTACGTGGCAACCACATGTTCGACGTTTGTCCTAGTTAGTCGGTTGGTGCTTGTCCTTGTGGAAGGCTAAAGATAAGTAAGGGCCGCTTACGTTGTGTATCTGCCCCCTGTATCGGTCTTGATTGGATCACCCACCCCTGCCGGCGCCAGTACATTTTTGTTTCAATTTAGTTAGAGCCTTATAGAATTATTCCCTCACAAAGATAAATTTCATTTAAATTAAAGTACTTTAAGTTCGATCGATCTAAGCAAGAAATTCAGCTTCACGATATAGGCTTCTGTTCTCTGCTTAGTTTAGGACACCCCATTTTAAATAGATTTTAGTTTGTTCACTTACATTTACCTCAGACTGCCTTAAATATGACAACTTATCAACCAATCACGTCTTGTGTTTACACGTAGAATTACCAACTTTTGTGAGTTGACTGGATTTATTACATTCTAAATAGTTTGTAGGGTTTGCAAACTAACGCTTTTGATGTCACTAATTTTAGTTTTATAATGGAATAATACAAATATTCAGTAAGATTTCTTGTGTGATGCGTGAGAGTTGGCACCCCCCTGTCAAATAGACTGTGTAGACACTTTCACAACAGACAGGAACAATTGTGTATGATTTTGGGGTTTACAGACGTTATTGGCAGAAAGTGAAGCTATACTAAAGTTTCACTTTATCGGCCAAAAAATGTTCACAGAACTAAATTTACAGAACTTAATTGATCCACTAACAGTTTCTCTAACGAAAAAGTTACTTTCATTGATTAGCGGTATATAATATACATTAGTCATCCAACCACACTGGAGTTTCAGAATCATGCTATATAGACTTTCTTTAAAATAAATAAATAAACTGCCTTTAAATTCATCAGGAAACGAAATTCTTCATTCGTCTTCATTCAAAGAGTTACGCTCTTGTTATTTCATAACATATGTCACATCACACAAATGTAAAGTGCCTTGGAGCGACTCTGTTGAATGGTGCTATATAGAAATTAACTGAATTTCATTCACACTGGTTATAATATATCCAGAAAGGTAAATCCAAAGCTACCCCATGTTATAAAAATGTTCAGCATTTTTCAAAAGACATATTTGCTCTGGTCTATGGCAGCAGACCATAGTTAGACTTTTCAAATGTCTAAATGGTAATAATTATTACTATATTTCCTTAAAATGGATTTTGACTTTTGGTGCAGTGGTTAGCACTGTTGCCTCACACCTCTGGGACCCGGGTTCTGGTCTCCGCCTGGTTTCATGTGTGTGG
>JABFEA020000098.1:15204481-15223450 GCA_019775915.2 Cyphomyrus plagiostoma
TCCCTGCCTCGTGCCCGTTGCTTCCGGGATAGGCTCCGGACCCCCCGTGACCCAGTAGGATAAGCGGTTTGGAAAATAGATGGATGGATGGAAGCCTACAAAATAAGCAGTGATGTTGTTGCTGTTCTTTAAAAGTTCTCTTAATAGAACTTGGAACAAGAAAACTGACATTACACCCAGCAAGGAGAAAACAAGATGGCACTTTTTTTGTACATAAAGACAAAATCCTAAATGTAATCAATGTGCCATTATTGTCAATAGAGTGAAAGCAGTTCCTGGAAGAAAAGTGATGTGTTTATCACCTAAGCAAAGACAAACACACACCCCAGTTAAACATCTTTGCAACATAGTGTACAACAATGGTCAGGTAAAAGGCAGTCTGAGACTTAAACTTTTTGTTTTTTGATGCCCAAAGGCTCAGTTTCAAAAGGTTTTTGATCACATTTATTCTGAGGAAAAGAGTGAAATTCTAGTGCCAAAATTTCAGGTGGATGGGGGTGTACAATAATTGACACTACTGGCTTGCTGTAATTGTGCACATTTCCTCACTGCATGGAGACTTCTGACCAATGCAGTGACTTGAGCTGTAGTGACAGATTCTGATCCATCAGAAGTTTTCAAAACTGTCTGTTGGTGAGAAGGCATATCCACTGCACATCAGCTTTCTGAAGTCTCTGGCACCGGTGCGAGGTACTACTAGTTAACAGAACACTGACATGCAATTACTGTCCCAGTCAAATTTTAATGAACAATGATCAATATCAGGCATTTCTGGAGTAAATAAATCTATAAAAGACACTAATGTGAAAGAAGCACTATTTATTCCTAATGATGGATGTGATAAATGACCTACAGCATCTCTATTTTAATATTAAGCAAGTACTACTCCTTAATTACTTGCCCATGTGATTCTGAGATATTCTGTTATCTGTTTCTAAAGATTAACCTTATTGTAAGATATATTACATGCAAATAAAGTTTTACAAAAAAAAGATTCTCAACGTTATGATGATAATAATCAGAGATGCATATAACTTTTAAACAAGTACATAATCGCCGTATAAAGGAAACGCACAGCAAGGTCTTGTGGTAGCAGCACAAATACATATTTACTTTATGTGCATTTGTGCCGTTAAACTAAAATTACCATGTATTTCAACTTTTATGTGGCTAGTTTGTACTTCTTCAGCAGTATAAAGGCTAAAATGCACACCGGTTTCTTGTTGTAACAGTGCAAATGCACAAAAACTAAATAGCGCATATGGCTTTACACTGTAAATGTGTGCTGTCCTGCAGCGGCTGGCCCCGTGTGACATAATGCGCTGGTCCGTGGCAGGTGGGCAGCTGCTTTATCTCCCACATAAATTTGCTGCAGGGAACCCAGGGACATGGGAGGTGTAGTTGCAGGCCTTTGCCATGGGGTGTCACTCGAAGGCAGACAGACACAGCTGCACATTACAGCCTGTTATGGGCCCCCCCTGCCCCCCCTCCGACCGCTCCCCCTGTTACCACCCCATTAACCTCTGCCTGCCAACTAAGGATCTGGCAAGGCCCCATTAAGCGGGGGAGGGAATGGACACTGCACTGGAGTTTGTTTCTGCGTTTCCAGTCACAGAAACCGCAGGCGGAGGACGAGAGGGGAGCACAGACGTAAGCAGGGTATTAAGTGACACTGTACAGGAACATTGTGTGTTTTTTTTTCCTTACAGCCCATTGGGTAATTTCTTTTCCCTGCCAAGTAGCTGGCTTACAACAGCTTTGTGTCTCCACCAGTAGTAAACTGAGAAATTGGAATCTCTAAACACACCGATGTGCAGGAACTTCCCCCACGCAAAAAGGCTGCGAACAAGCGCTGCGGCTGAGTGCGACCGGGGAGCCTGACCTATAAATTTACATGAGCAATTGGCAGAACCAAGGATGTGCAATTTCGTACATCTGATTGAAAGCAGATTCCTCTACTGTAAGTGGCATCCAGGGAGCGGACAGAGGACGGGCTATGCGGATGTTCCAACCGCACTGCGCCTACCTGCTTACACGTCTTCGTGCCGATGAGCCGGGAGATGGAGCAGAAGTTGTTGGAGTAGGTGCCGTGCAGAACCCGGAAGAGGGATTCCTCGGAACCGCTCCACTGGACTGGAGCCTCCCCGTCATCTCCCGCTTCCCCGGGGTGCCTCATCTTGATGGGAGTTTGGCACCGGGAATTCCCCTCTGCAAGAGAGATGCAGGTCACCTGAGAGCCCGGGGATATACTGAGCGTACAATCCTCCATGCTGTTATCAGTCACCGCGATAGGGCACCTTGTGTGTCGAGAGTCCAGAACGGAGAAACACGACTGGGGCTGCGGCATCCTTATGCCTGACCCCGGGTTTGAGTTTGTAAGGATGTTTGACATGGGCGAGGTTGGGTGGGGGGGGGAGGTGTTGACAGCACGACAAGCGAAACTCTCACGCGGAGGAGCTGAACTTGGGCCATTGCTGTTGACGTGGGGAGGGGGTCTTTTGGGTTTCGTTACAGAACCGAGTCCAAGCCCGAGGCTGAGGCAGTGTACCGCCGCTTGGGGTTTGCTCCCAGAGTGTCTGATCCGTTATGATTGTGCAACAACGACGGCTTGCCCCCCCCCCCCCATCTGTTTTACGACATTCTACTCCACATACAGGCCAAACCCCCACCCATTTGCTCCTGGTCCCCCCATTTTTCTCTCTGAAGGGGGAAAAAAAACAACTGTCAGCAGAACCTGATACTCCGATTCCTCTCACTGCTTTCTCAAGCATATCTGTCGATAGGAACTGAAATTTTGGGGTGTGGGGATGATTTTTTTCCCTGTTATCAAAGTGTGACGGAAAAGTTTTTTGTCTGGAGAACGACGGGACACAGATGTTTTCATGTCTGACTCGCCCTTTGCAAATGCTGCTTGATATTTTCCTTATCTTCCCTTAAAGTAGATTTAATCTCAGCAAATTTAATTATTTAAATATTGTTTTCTTTTTTTTTTTGGAAGGTGGGGTGCTCTAAGAAGCTTCTATGATATTCTGTGCAGCGTCACAAAGGAACCCAAATGAGGAACATTTTGAAGGACGTCGTCCTGTTTTTATAACACCGGGCTGCTTGTGGGGAAGCCGTGAATCAGCGGTACGTCTGCCTGGAAAGTCCAGACTCTCGTCCATGTGACCTACGCAATGGAATGTGCTTTCTGAGCAATGGGATGTGCTTACGGCTAGCTTTCCGCTTCCCACGAGTGCCTTGCCAATGCCGGGCAGCTCTGAGGACCCCGACCTCTGGCTCACCTGAGGAGCTGGTGGTCTCGTGGTCACTGTCTCCGTCCTTAACTTCCGCGGTGGAGACAGAAGGCCGGGGACCGGCGGAGTTGGGGAGTCGGACTTGCCTCCGGCGTCGCCGGGACCGTTGCGACTTGAGCATGTTCTGATCGGCAAACTCCCTCGCTCCTTTCTTCGGAGAGATGGAGAGGAGGGAGAGGAGGAGGTGGCACATATGAAAGCTGCATAAACGCACATTGTGCTCTCCTGTAACGCTGGTGGTGCTGTCAGAACACTCAGAAAGAAAGGAATAATATTACATAATAACCAAGACTTAAAAGCAGGGTTACAGAGTTAAAAAAAAAAAAACTCAATATCCTCTAGGGCTTACTGCAGTGCTGTTATGCTGCTTTTGGTGTGGAGCAAAGGTTTAACCCTAGTCCACACTGATTACCAGTGGTGGAAAGTTCAGATTAGTTCAGGTTCGGAAAGTACAAATCCAGACCAAGATTTTGTGTCAACCATCCAGTTGAGGACTCTGTGACTGTGACTCTTCATATGCACCTGGTGGGTTGAAACAGAATTTTGGTCTGGATTCGTTCTTTCTGAACCTGAACTTTTCACCTCTGCTGATTACCGTGCAAACAAATAGTCAAGTGTGCCCATTAAACCCCCCCTCAGCCCAGTAGGGCCTGAGAGACGCATCAGAGTGGTGTGACTGGCAACCATAAGGGGGCAGTGCAGAGGCTGACTTATTAATCTTGTTTCCCTTCACTGACTTAAACTATCACTGACTGTTCCTTACTGGCATTGCATAATTCCAGAGAAACTGCTTTTTCTTTTCTTTTGCCCCAGCTAGATATTGAGCTTGTGTGTGAGCTAGTGCGTGTTAGCTGCTATACCCTTGAGGTAGCGTCTACCCTAAAAAGCTAGAGCGAGAAGAACTACCAAGAAGCATGTTTTAAAACATCATATATCACATGGAACAGCATGAAACTGCATGAAGGCTCAGTGGGCAGGTCTGTAGTGTTTTACCTCCAGGGCCGGGAGTCAAATTCCCAGCCCTGGCTTTGCATGCAGAGATTTGCATGATTCCCATGTGTTTGCGTGGGTTTCCTCCCATAGCTCAAAAAGATGCAGTTAGGCGACTGGTGTCTTGAAATTGCCCATGACGTGGGACTGTGTGCTCTGTGACAGACTAGCATACCACTCAGGGTCTCTCTTCCTTATGGAAGATGTCTGAGTGTAAGCAACCTAAGATTATTAAAGACTTCTGCGGGACATGCAGGTGTGACTGACAGGTTCCCCCTACCTGCAGCAGAAAGCATTCAAGTCCACAAGGTTCTGACTCCACCCGGATCTCCTTGTTCTTCCTCTTGTACACGTTGGGAGTGGTGTGAAAGGCTGCACGTAAACATAACCATCACTGTACACCAACCGGACAGGACCATGCTGATCACATGACACTGTGTACCAGAGGCATCCAGTGTCAAGAGAACAAGAGTGGGAGGCAAAGGAGTACGAGGGGAGAAAAGGTGGAAGGGGCAGTGGAGGGAGACAAACTCAAAAAGTGAGATTACGGTGGAGGAAGCAGTCATATTTGAAGCAGCGCCTGCAGAACAGCGTATGGAAGGAGTGCAGCGACTGCTCCCGCTGCACAGACTTGGCGAAGGGCCCATCGATATTCAGGGTGCACTGGGGGGGCAGCTTGACCTGGCTAGGAGGCTCCAGAAGGCCCTTATACCTGGAAGAGGGCATGGGGGAGGGGAAGCACGTGCAGTGACAGGCCAATCAGAAGCACTGCGTGAACCTCCACACCAACCTTTATTCTCAAATGCCGAAAACATGAGTAACTCATGCATTTCCATACTTTTCCTTCAGCTGCTCCATGGTGCCCTTATACGGAAACAATGAGGCGATTGCGTTGAATATTTCGTCGTGGGGGATCTTCTTACCAGTCAGTAGATCTTTAGCTGAAAGGGGACATGGGAAATGCTATATATGCAAAATAGAGCATAATGGAGCATATTCCATAATGGTTGGGGCACATTCATGATTAGTCAGACCTATATGATAATCAGAATAATGTCGCTTCAAAATACTCTGTACTTTGAGAAAACTCTCCATGCATGGCTTTGCCTCTGCAGCATGACTGATCAAAGCCTACATCTAATAATTTTTCACTGTACTATTCTCACAATAACTAACGAAGAGCATTCATTGAGAATCCAAAAGTATTTATTGTTAGCTAAATAGAGAAAGATTTTTGTTAGCATAATAACGTTTTCTGAGAACTCTTCTGAGAACGTGATTTCTGTGAGAAATGCTCTGAATATACCATTGAAAAGGATGGATGTGCTTTGATCTAGATTAACTGTCACAAAGTCAAACTTTGTCATTCTCATAATTTGATGGTGGTGGATGTCTGTGGCCAAAAGTCTTTCAGCTTTAACAGCCAACACAGTGAATACTGACATGGTCTTACAGTGCCACCCTTCTGCTGCTAGTTTAGACACACCAGCAACTCTTAACTGACCAAACTGAGAACTCAAGCCAATCTGGCCCCAGCTGGATAATAAAAAAGTGCCCAAAACCTGCCTAATCATATATGTATTTTTAGCATAGGACACCTGATATGCTTTACATTCTAATTGTCTTTCTTGCATTGTTACGCCCTCCTAATCCACGGCACACCCAACATATGGGCGTCATTATGGTCTTAATACAATTAAGTGCATTGTTGCTGTGAACACACAGCATCTTGGATGGTTCCCAAGGTAAAGTTTGTAGCCTCTTTAGTGACAAAAACAAACCAAAACTGCATCTTTGGGCTTCCTCCTTCCTCTTTGGGACAAAAGCTATTCCTTTATTTCTCTGGTTCTGGTTGGTTGGTTAAGAGGACATAGGGAGTACAGGAAGATAATCCAACATCCAAGAAAATCAACAACAATGGTTTTGTTCATATTATTTGAACAAAACATCCTAAGAGTAATAGTAAGTGTTTTATACATTATATTTTATGGTCTTTTGGCTCAGTATGTTTTTCAGAGATTTGCCCTGATGAAAAAACATCATACTGTTAAAGTTTTAGCAATCTGTGCTACTAAAGAATTCATTCCAATTCATCCTAAACATCAAGTTTAGCTTGAGATAAAGTAAAAAAGAATGTTTCCATATGTAACAGTCACATCAGAGCAGGGTTGTTGGCTCTGTGGGATAGGACTCTGTGTCTGTGATTGGTAGGTTGCTGGTTCAGATCCCAGGGTTGGCAGAGTGACTTCACCATTGGGCCCTTGAACTAGGCTCTTAACTCCAAACTGTTCCAGGGACTGGGCGACCTTGTACTCTCAAAGGTAAGCTGCTTTTGACAAACCATCTACTAAATAAATGCTGTGCTTCTCTTATGACTCCCAATACAATGCAAAAAGTCACTAGCCTGCTAAATGCACTAATTTACAGAAGTTTACATAAGATTTTGGTTCAGTTTTAAGTGACTGCTTACCCTCTGTGACACTCCTCCTCATCCTCTTGATGACCAGTGGTGGCCCCGCCTTGACATCTTCTGCACCCTCATCAAAACTCTTTCTTGACCCCTCCTCTTCCACCTTCTTCTCTTCCCCAACCTCTCCATCTTCCTCTTGGTCAGAGTACTGGCTCAGTGCCTCAACCAGCTCTTTGAAAATGTCATCACTGATGAAGCCCCCTTCTGGAATCACCAGCAATGCAACTGAGCACTCAGACAGGTTTGAGACACAGACACATCAGCTACGTTGTACTTGTGCAGTGACAACTGTGTGTGTGCAATGGCAATAAAGATATTCATTCATTCATTCATTCATTCATCAGACAGTAATGTAACCACACATTGTTATCAGAACTGGTTTTCTGAAAATGGTACTGCCTATTGGGTAAATGGAATAACACTCAGCAAAGTGATCATTACTGACAGTGGCAGTCATTGGTCTGTTAACTATACGCACAATTACATCAATCCATTCATACTCTAATCAAATATTCTGGACAGGGTCACAGGGTAGACTCATTCTAGGCAGCACAAGGCACTCAAAGGTACATCCAGAACACACACAAACTACAGGCAATTTATACACCTTTTAGCTTAATTGCACGACTTTTGGCTGCAAGAGGACAGCTAAGCACCCTGGATGGGATGGTAGCCCACCACAGGACATGCAGTCGCACATCATGGGCCATTGGCCACGAGGTGTGAAGCAGCACTGCTATACACTGAGCTACCATGTCATCCTCATAAAAACCGTAAACACCTCATTTACATGCCAGAAGTATTTTCCATTAAAGTTTTCCAAACACGATTTCAGTATTTTTTTCTGCTGCGCTTCTCTTTTCTCAAATAATAAAAGTATTGTCCATTATGACAAGCCTAATGTACACAATGTTATGTGAAACATGCTAGACATATGCATTGTATGCATTGTTACATAGCCTCAGCCTCAGTGAAACGGTCTAATAAAAACCAGACATGACCACTTGTACTACTTGTACGACCAGATGTACTACTATGTCATATATATATATATATATATATACACACACATGTTTGTACTAGTTAGCAATTGCATTCATGATGATTTGTGTCATGTCGACACAAATCATCAGCTAAATGTCAGCTAATTAACATTATTGTTAATTGTGAATATAAAGTTCATATTTTGTTGACACTGACATATTTACTTCGCTGACAACAATCTATGTGCACTATATGGAAAAAAGTATTGGGACGCACCTCTTAATCATTGAATTCGGGTATTTCATTCAGACCCATTGCCACAGGTGTATGAAATCAAACAACTACCCATGCAGCCAGGTTTACAAACATTTCAGAAAGAATGGGTCGTTCTGAAGAGCTCAGTGAGTTCAAGCGTGGTGCTGTCATAGGATGCCACCTTTGCAATAATTCAGTTTGTGAAATTTCCTACTTGCTAGATATTCTGCAGTCAACTGTAAGTAGAAGTATTGCAAAATGAAAGTATTTAAGAATAACATAAACTCAGCCACGAGGTGGCTGACCATGTAAAGTAAAGGAGTGGGAACACCAACTCCTGAAGCACATAGTACATCAAAGTTGTCAAAGATCTGTTGACTCAGTAACTGCAGAGTTCCAAGCTTCCTCTGGCATTAACTCAGCATGAAAACTGAGCGCCAGGAGTTTCATGGAATAGGCTTCCATGGCCGAGCAGCTGCATGCAAGCCTCACATCACCAAGCGCAATGCCAAGTGTCGGATGGAGTGGTGTAAAGCACGCCGTCACTGGACAGTGGAGCAGTGGAAATGTGTTCTGTGGACTGACGAATCATTCTGGCTGGCAGTCTGAAGGATGAGTCTGCGTTTGGCAGATACTAGGAGAATGTTACCTGCCTGACTGCAAAGGTAAAGTTTGGTGGAGGAGGGATAATGGTGTGGGGTTGTTTTTCAGGGGTTGGGCTTGGCCCCTTACTTCCAGTGAAGAGACCTCTTAAAGCACTCTTTACGATATCAAGACATTTTGGACACATCTATGCTTCCAACAGGCACAGTTTGGGGAAGGTCCTTTTCTGTTTCCCCAGTGCCCCAGTGCACAAAGCAAGGCCCATAAAGACATGGTTAGGTGAATTTGGTGTGGAAGAACTTGACTGGCCCACACAGAGCCCTGACCTCAAACCCACAGAACACTTATGTGATGAACTAGAACAGAGGTTGAGAGCCAAGCCTTCACATCCAACATCAGTGCCTGACCTCACAAATGCTCTTCTGGATGAATATGCAAAAATTCCAACAGACACACTGACTGAAGAATGGCAGCTGTTATAGCTGCAAAGGGGGGACCAACTCCATATTAATGCCTATTGATTTAGAATGGGATGTCATGAAAGACTGTGTAGGTGTGACGGCCAGGTGACCCAGTACTTTTGTCCATAAACTGTAAGTCCATTTAAAACATGAATGCACTGATGGCCATGTAAAAATTTGGTATGTCTCATTATGTTGTGTTAAGTTTATTTTAGTAGTTTCTGAGAAAATATGTTTTTCATGATCCTGAAATACTGGATCTTTGGAGATACTTGTTTTTCATTGGACAGTGATGATACATATTCATATGAATGGTCCAGGACAACTTACAACGGCAGGTACATCTCACTCTGCGTGTGTCACAGGACGTACCATGGGACTCCTATGAATGGAGGATAATGATCAACAAGAGAGTCTCACCTCGGTCTCCATGCACACCATCATAGTTATCAATGAGCTCCTCCAAGAATGCCTCATCCTGTTCTAGCACCTCGTCCCCCATGTACGGGATGTTGTGCAGAAACGTCTCATCCTCCACCTGCAAGCAACATGCTGTTGAACTCCTGAATGATTCAACCCAGAAATTTGCTGATAACTTTGCGTTTGAGCTAGTTATTTGGTTTTGACTAACTTCGACTTGTACTAGATTATTAAAACAATGACCATTTTAAATAAACAAAACTTTGAATTTACCATGCATTGCAAAAAAATAGCAGTAAGGGTATTTTCATTACTGGCCATACAGCAGCCAAAAGCTGAGGAGGGAAGGTAGCCATTTTGAATTACCATGAAATTGTGTTGCAAAGGTGACCATGAATACATGAAAGGTATTCCTGCTACTGTATTCAGGGTCCTCATTATCACGGCTTGCTTCTTAAATGTCGGGAAAGCAGAGTCCACAACGCAGTACTGTAATTAGACAGTAGAAGGAAAAATACAGGGAAAGGACCTAATGTTTGAGATCCCACAACTACAGTATTACATCTAGCCACAGACACGTGCCTTATTCACATACTTTCAAAACAGCTTTTAGCTTGGGCGACTTACGTCTTCTTTACCACATTGCTGGCGGTGGATGCAGACAGATTAAAAAGAAAAAAATGAAGCTGTAGAATACTTTTGTACAGAAATGAAAGGGTTAATTTATAGTATGTTGAATACGCAAAAGTTGTGGTGATAACAGTATCTGAGGCTGCATAAAGCTTTTTAAATATGTAGGACAGTCGAGTCTCCAAATGACTGGAGAACATGTTTTAGAAACCTGTTTTTCTTATCTTTAACTAACTCAAGTCCTGCTCTGTTCCTTCCTATAAAAGGAGAATATTTTGGGCTAATACTCCCATGAGAACACGTGCCATTTGAAAAAGTGTCGCACACAGAAGGCTGGACAACCAAGATGAAGTGAGTAGCCAGAGTACTGCAAAAGCTGGAAGGGTAACAACAGAAAAAATATAACAAGAGAATCATAGAACAGAACAATAAGTTAAGCTAACCATATTTGTTAACCAATAATGTATTCTGATCTGCAGCCTTAGAAAATCAAAACCACCCCCCACAACTCAAAATAATTATGCTTTTGCAAATTCTGTATCTACCTTGTTGTTAGGCATAGAACCTACTGAAGAAGCCAGAGGGACTGGCTGAATTCTGAGCTTCAGCCACTCGTCGTTTAGAAGGCTGGTTCTCTCCTTGATCTTCCTGCGATTGGACATGAAAAGAGACTAAAGAAAGAAAGGATTGGCCTTCAGAATGGTGAATATCTTACAGGACCACACACACATCCACAAAAAACTAATGACCTTGCAAGCAGTTTTCAGCTGGTGGAAAAATGCGGCTGGTGGAAAAATGCAGAGATTAAATGTGTTGCCATGTCTTTTTAACCTATATTATAGTCTTTGTATAACTAATACTTTCAAAAAGACTATACAGACAGTATTTTAGCTATACTAGCGCAGAGTACAAAATCCTCTGTTAAATACCTGAGCATACAGAAATTTCATAACCCATACTAAATTCTTCCCACAGTAGGTCCGCTTTACTTTCTGGATTCATTTTATCACCCTTGCGTAACAATGCCTTTCTGTATTTTCCCAGGCCACTGAATTTCCTGCCAGCCTCCAGTCATCACAGGGTGATGCTGAGCTTTTGAATCCAACCTCCGCTCTGCCTGTGGAACTTGTCTCCTCATCTCATGATGCTTCATCACGCAGTCCAAAGACATGCAGTTAGGCTAATCAACATCTCTAAACTGCCTGCAAAGTATGACAGCCAGTGTGTATATGCCATTACTGACTGGTATCTCATCCAAAGTATACCCCAGTATCGTGCCCTGCACTGCCTGGGACATGCCCCAGGTCACCCATACCAGGGTAAGTGCTTAGAAAAACTAAAATTCATCCTGTTTAGATGTTCATGAACCATGTCCCATTAAATTAGACAGATGAACAGTAGTTCATGTGACATGGTTTATTTTTTTTAATTCCATCTTGTAATTGAATGAGAACACATGTGTTTAGATGAAAGGCTGTGAACAACTGAAAAGTGGCCTATTCTGTGTATGCTGCTTCTCGGTGGCTGCAGACTGTTCTGAGGGGTGTAGCTGGACGGAGCATATGGCAAGTGGTTAACTTCAAGCAAACAGAGCAACTCCGTTAAAACTGAAGAACATGACTGAATGTCACAGGTGTTTTAAGAGCAATCAGCTAATAGAATTTATAAAGTTGTAACTTACAGCCAATCACAACATTCGTGTATACAGCATGTTTGTATCTACTAACTACACCTGGACATCTATTTTCATTGTTGTAGTTTATAAGACAACAGATCACACTGTATTCAGCAAACCAGTGCATGTTTCACATGATTCTATCTGTATGTCCTTGTGGCAGTGTTGCTTCACACCTCCAGGTTTAGATACTCTAATCCTGCTCTCGAGTTATGTGTGCACAATTTATTTTGCTTGTTCTCCCCATGTTTCCTCCAGTTTCCTTCCGCAGTCCAAATACACATGATTGGGCGACTTCTAACCTGCCTACAATTTGCACCTGTGCCCTCAACAATGGGCTAACATCCCATCCAGGGAGTCCCAATCCTCATGTGCCAGTCTTCCTGCGATCCTGTACTGGACAGGCAACTGGAAGATGGATTGATGGACGGATGTACTTATCTTGAAAAGTTAACTGTATTGAAACCTACTATAAATAGGCAGCTGGGTTAAGAGGCAGACAGACAGGCAGGCTGGCTGACAGACAGACAGACAGGCAGGCTGGCTGACAGACAGACAAACAGGCAGGCAAACAGACAGGCAGACGGGCAGGCTGGCTGACAGGCAGACAGGCAGGCTGGCTGACAGGCAGGCTGGCTGACAGACAGACAGACAGGCAGGCAAACAGACAGGCAGATAGTGGCGACAAATGGCCCGCGGCACCTTGACCTCCTCTGCTTTGCGGAAGCGTTGCAGTTGCCGGAGCCGCATGTACTCTGACTTGACCCTCTTCCTCCACTCCATCAAGCTGTGAGGACGTTTGTCCGGAGGACCAGGGCTCTCCTCCATTCGTAAACCCTGGTGCAGAGTAAAATGCACATTTATGCTCAAAAACCACACAGACACATTCACACAAAAACAAATCAACCAGCGTCATGCTCCAGCTAAGCAATACAGAAACTCTTGATGATTCATTAGTTAACATACTTAATACAAAGATCTTGCAAGCATCTCCCTGGCCTCAGTTCACCAACATAAAACACTACATATATTATGAACTGCAAACACCCCAGAGTTGGATAATTCAACAAAGTTACATATGTTCTACATTTAAACATTACATTTAATTTGTCAGCAAAGAAAAAATGTCCATTTAGGCACAGGTTTACGGAAAAAGCACAGAAAATATGGGTACAAAAGGGTGGAAACAAGCGGTAGAAAGGTGTAAAATACGTAGAGATCATTTTTTCTCCTGCCACAGCATAAATAAATGTATATGGATATAAGTATTGTATATAACTCTCGGAGACATTATTGCACAATAACACCATAAAACTGCATCATAATAGTTTTAAATACGAGTGCCAGTTTATTTTAAAATAACCCTCATACTGGTTGATTTTAGTACTACTAAATTTAATTAGGACTGCCGCCCAAGCACGAAACTGCAGATGCTGATCTAAAAATACGCTCTGTTTTTTCTTCACTGGAACATGAGCGCAGTGTCCTAAGTAATAAGAAAACGCATGACTGAAACTTTGCCATTCACATATTTCTTGTACGCTGCGCTGAACGCCCGTCGCCTGCAGTCCTCTGCCTGCGCAGAGCCCAGACCTACGTACAGCATTCATTTAAAATAAGATTTTTAAAAAACCTTGCGAGAGAGAAAATCCTAGTTAAATGTTTGCTGATACACACATTTTGTCATAATTTATTGCCAGAGATGCATCCCATGACGAATTTCAAGAGTAACTACACACAAAACAAATGTGTCGTTATGAAAGAACGATCAGAGTAACACACTCCTTCCATGGTTGGAAAAACACATGCTCCAAGCATAGACTGCACAGTGCAAGTGGGCGTGTCTGTTTAAAGAGCAACATGAAAACGACGCAATAAAGCGTGTTGCACACTTTTGCTTATTATATGATGCGTTTTCATTTCAATGAACGCAACGCGCTCGTCCGCATGCGGTGGTGCCGACGGCGGTGGCGATGCGATTAAAACGGCCCGCACCTTCATCTGTAGTTACAAAAACATTATCAAGGCAAAGCCGAGCCCTTACGCAACGTAGGCTTTCTAGAAAGCCGGAGAACTCGCCACAATACTGCGATACTACAAGCGACTCGTGTCATTCCCATCCAAACCTCAGACACATCTGTATTTGTGTAATAACGCGTCATTAATAGCAAACTTAATTTATGTCATCAGATAAGATCCACTGCTTCAATCCAAAACACAGTTCTTAACTTGGTGTTTCTGATGTAATAGACAAATATATAAATAAATAAATAGATAAATAACCCGAAAAACGGAAATAATTCTGGCAGAATTGTTGTGCCGTACCTGTTATCGGGAGTAGCACTCTCTCTCTCTACACGCTCCAAGGGAGCCCGGTCCGACTACTTATTTGTGTCCTACAAACAACTATAAGCTCTCTTAGCTAAAGGCACAACGCAGCATTTGGCAGCGTGATGCTCCGCCGTGCGAAAGGGAATATGCGAAGGTCCCCGCGTTGTGGGCGAACATGCTGAGATTGTTGTTGTCCTGCAGTTAGGAGCTGCGCACTTGGCTCGCCCGTAGCGGAGCAGCGGATGACGTCTTTATTATTATACGCCGAGGCATGGATGGTCACACAGCAACATCAACAGCACGCAGTATGTGCAGTACGCAGCAAACAGCGCAGCAATGCAGCAGCATTGCTACTATTAGTAGTGTATATAGTCATAATATATTACTATAAATGTTAAACGGAATTTATAATAAGCTAATTACATTAATATGCCATCAACAAACACTGCTGTTAGAAATATAATTATAGAAAATCAGGGGGCATATACAGTATATATATATGTATTGAGTATATAATATTGTAATTTTATAATAATCAATTATACGTTGTTTAGAATTCATTAAGACTGTTATGAAATGGTATTTCATCATGCTAAAAGTGTATTGGCATTAAAAGATACGCTATGGGGAAAATACACTAATTTTTTATCAGTAAAATGCAAAATTGCTGCTGGGCGCTGAAATTGTAACTTTATATTACCTCCGAAAGACCTCCATCCAATTACTGCATGAGTCATTCGCTGCAGCTTAGTTACCGGTAATGGCTGTTTCTGCACTGCCTATTCCGGGAACACAAGGCGAGAATTCGTAGCTTGAGCAAGTGAAAAAATAACTTAATTTTTGAATCGCCAGAATCGAATCGCACGTGTTTTAACTGAAGAACACCAATGCCAAATTTAACACTTATTTTCAGTAGTTGAGATTATACTTATTCTAACAACAGTTTTATAATAATTATAATAATTACAACGATAAACTGTTACTCTATCGTTTTTCGAAAGGTTCAATCTCGGGTATTTATTTTATTCACCATCAAGCCACTACTGTAACACATCTGCATTTAAGCCTCGTGTTTTCTCTCAAGCTACGTACAACAGCGGGCTCTGCTATTGGTCCATGTCACGTGACTCCTGACGCGAAATCAGCAGGACGCGCATGACCAGCACGTTCCGGCTCCCAAGAGCACCGCCTTAGCGTTAGAGCAGTGACGTAGCAGCATATAGTGATGCTGGTGTATGAGCTTCTTCCTTGTTATACAATTACAGTAGATCCAAAATAAATCGATAGTACTTTTTGTACTAAGACGCCACCCAATATTATTCCGCTCATATATAACGTAATGCATCTTTAAAGAACATTTATCTTAGTTTTGCATTACTACAAAGGTGTAGTATTACTTGAAACATTAAATAAAATAAGGACGTTACCATTACATGTAAACGAGTGTACTGATCTGCAGTTTTTTTTTGTTTCATCTGAATGATTTTGATTTAAAAATGAAACACAGTGTTGGCTATTAACATCTCAGGGCATTTGTTTATTAAGAACAGACCATTAATGATCTGTTAGCTGGGGGGTGCGTCTCTACGCATGTTCCGTTGGTTAATGTCCATATAGTACAGCATTCCTTGGATTTCCAAACTCATTCAAACACATTGACAGTGTGGATTGCACACCTGGCTTCTTCATTTCCTACGCAAGATGGCAGTGTATAGCTACTTTAAACAACAAGACGGGTTGGGTGATCATCAAATTGAAAGCATACATCCATCACTGTAACCGCTTAATCCCAACCGGGGTCGCGGGGGGGGGGGACCGGAGCGCAGGCAGGACCTAAGGCTGGACAGTCGCCAACAAATCGCAGGGGGCACACATGCACTCACACAGTCACACGTACACTCACACGCACACAACATAATTTACGATAATTAGGATAATTTTTTACCAAGGGCATATAAAAAATTTGGTTTTTAACGTTGCATGTCTGTCTGGGTAAGCGAACTGCAGTAATTGTCAAAAAGAGAATCACTAATAACCCCCATTCCAGTTTACACAAACAGAACTTTATACTTTGGGTTAGGACACATAAGGTATTCTGATATTTCTTTGGACGCAGCGTTGAAAACTCTTAAATCTGAAATGCTATAATGTTTTAGAACTGACATTTTAGCTTTGCTGTTTTATTTTTCCATGTTTTCTGCTCATAATAATTAAGGGGGTGATGTTACACCCTTTAAAATTGGCTATATATGTTACTAATGAAAGTGAGTTGTGAGAAGACAGGGTATGCTTCCTTCTTTGGTACAGTGCAGAAGTTGTAATTATGTAAAATGTCTTTATCTGTCAACTGGCTCTAAACAAAATCTTTTTTGTTTCATCATTTATACTGTTTTGCCACCATGTGTAACATGATTAGAACTGCGAAATTTTGGGAATTTTCCCGCTAATTCCCATATATTCCTGTTAAATGCCCGGGATAGTTTCCAACTTGCAATGTAACCAAAATTCCCCAAGTTAACTTCCCATGGAATAGAAAGTTTCTGGAATGTTTCCAGAAACTTTCCACCCCTTTGCCTCCATAAACACGGTCCATGTAAATAAAAAGTGGTTTTAAATTTGATCACCAAAATGAATAGCCAGCTTTTCTTGTGTGCTTGTGCAGTAGCCCATTTAGGGGAGTGTTTCTCAATCTGGTCTTCAGGTACCCACAGTTGGTCCATGCTCCCTCTGAGTTCCCTGACAGACAGTCCACATTTTTGCACCTCCCAGCTCCTTACTGGGCAGAAAAAATGTGGACTGTCCGTGGGTCCTTGAGGGGCAGATTGGGAAACACTGATTCAGGGTATTCCCTTGCCTTTGGCTTAGGGGTCCATGAAATGGCCTGCAGGCAATTCCTGTAACCCTGACCAAGATAAGTGTTTATAAGATAAATGGATTCCTGAAATATTTTTCCTTCAAGTGTAGGAAAGTGTGTGTTTTGCTTTCATTAAGAGATATCCTGTGCATTGTGTCAAAGAACAATGGCAACGAAAAGGTACATCCATGTAAATACAAAATTTTCTGAAATTCGCAACGTACACATTTAAAGCCACGTGCAGTATGATGAGTGACGAGCTTTGGAGTTACAGTCTAAGCCATCATGTATAAAACATTGTCTATGATTTTTATATAACAAAATGGGAAGGATGATTAGTTACTCCAATTAGGATGGAATTGTGAGCAAAATGTCCTGTATAGTTGCAAGAAACTGACTATTTGTGATTGTGTTTAGGATTGCGACTTAGAAGACCAAGTCATAATTACAACGTGATTAATTTGCAACTTTTTGCCATAGCTGTACTTGAAAGTCTGAATTTTGGAAATTGAAAATGTTCTCTGGAGCTCACTCTTGTTCATCACTCTGACCCTTCTGCCAGGTATCTTGTATGAATCTTAGCTATTGCTTTTTATGTGAGTGAGCTGAACTGAATATATTACAGTTCACATAATTTCTTTCTTGTGGGTAATTACTGAGTATTACTAACAATTTGATCCAGTCGGAAATGACAGCATTGTATTCCTTGAATAGCCCTGTCATTTTCTCCAGCTATCTAAGGCCCTGTTTACACTTGGCTTTAAATTGAATCTTCGGCAATCTGATCACAAGTAGACAGCCAAGACACATTGCCGTTTACACCTGTGCATATCATGTCACCCAGGTATCCAGCTGACCACTTGAGTTCAGATTTTGCTATTGTCATAATTCCTTATTGTGACGTCATTGTTGGGTTCACAGCAGGATGCATTAGCATTTACCCTACAAAAAACATCTGGTCAAATGCACCCAAAACCACCTCGGCAAGTGGTTTGAGTGATTGGATCACAGTGTGTCTTTGTGGTCATTTATATGTGTATTTAGAGCTGTTCACTTGTGATCTGATTGTCAAGAGGCATTTTAAAACTAAGTATAAACAGGGCCTAAGCCGTACTCATCCCACGCTCTCCAACTTGTACAATTTCTAGAAGTACTGGATGGATCACCTGGAAATCTAAAAGTCAATAAATGTGTTTTTACCTGAAGTCAGTCCTTCTTGTGATATTAGGTGGTTACTTGTATTCCTTACTGTATGTTTTAATGCCAAACTTTGAAACTCTCATTTATATTATTTATATTTTTGCATGTTTAAATATTTATATTTTATTTATTTGTCTTGTGCACCATGAGAAAATATTTCTGTGACATGAAAGAACTGTTACAGATGTAGTGATGGTAGGCTATACATGTGTAATACTCATGGACAAGAGGGGCTTCGGGAAACTAACTGTTAGTTTATATTTAAAACCTGCTTACATGATTATTTTTCATTTTAATTAGACATGAAGCAATTCATATACATTAATAAGACTGGAGATGACCAATATATTAATAAAAATAAGATTTTAAAAAACATGTATGAGTATTTTATGAAGGTGTAACCTTGGTAGGATGGATCCTGTGCAACTTGGCAAAAAAAGGACGCATTTAAAGACCGCATTTGAAAATTAAAAAATGGGACAGCTTTGTTGCGTCATGGTGATGCATTCATTCTTCAAATGCAGCTAAGGGTACAGCCCCTGAATTCAGACACAGCCTCTGTCTTTCCTTCTAGCCCAGTTGACAAGGCAAGTGCCACTTAAATTTTGAGTAATGGTAATATACTTTGTATATACGTAAATAAGTGAAATGGCACTGCAACAGCTAAAACATGAAATATGACAATGCATATCTGGAATACTATTTTGTGTGTGTGTGTGTGTGTGTGTGTGGGGGGGGTGGGGAGGGCACTAATTTAGAAATAACTCTTGCTTTGAGTGCTTAAACGTGATCGGAAGAGC
>JABFEA020000098.1:15223460-15237731 GCA_019775915.2 Cyphomyrus plagiostoma
CCCCCCCCACCCCCCCCTCTCTCGCCGGGCCGGGGGGGGCGGGGTGGGGGGGGGCGGGGCCCCCCCCCCCACACATTTAGAAATAACTCATGCTTTGAGTGCTTCAACGTGGTTAACTGGTCTCCTTTTAAGGCTTACAGACATATGAAGTGTAAGGTAATGCAATTTATCTGGTGACCCTGGAGCACTCAGCATGACAAATATTACCAAATGAAAACACCGCAGTCCAAAGAAACTATTATTATAAGCCTACCTTACACATTCCCCCCACATCTCAAAACAAGTTACATGATACTCCCACAATAAATTTCACAGAGTTCCTGACGATATATTTCACCAGTCAGCTACTGCACTTCTACTGGTACAATTTGGTGAATTGGGAGGATGGTGACCAACAATGAATATAAACTCTGTTATAGAATATTCAGAAAATAATTTCCGCACAGTTTAAAAATGATTCAACTGTGCAAAGACCTATGGAATATCTGAGTTTAGAAGATCCATGGAAGATCTGTACGTACAATATGGTGGTTGTAGGCTCTGCTTTTGCTCTCGACTGCGCTTTGTCATTGCAGTTACAATTTTGGATCTGATGCAGTGTTCATTTTTAGGTGTAGAATTTCATCCATATAATATTTTTTATGAAATAGTAATAAGATCCATCAATGATCAAATTGTGTAGGTAGAGTAAATTTGAACAGGTCCTGATCTTCACCTCTACAATTTGATGAAGACCAGAATCGGACAAGATGTCTGCAAAGTTTGTGAAAGATCTATGAAATACTTTTTGAGTTATAGTGCTAACGGGATGTCTGACACTACTCTTTTTTTGCTATCACTATATGGCACTGTTTCAGTTTTGGGGTGATCTATCTCAAAATTTGATCTTTGTCATTCCTACAGTATCTCTGCAAAGTTTTAAAAAGATTTGTGCGATACTTTTAGATTTACTGTGTTCACAAGACCAAAGATCTTCTACAGCTGTTGTTTCTTTCCTTTGCTGCCATACAGTGCTCCTGCTTCATCTTTGTGGTAATTTGTCTGAAAATGAAACAAGGTGTAGATATTCATCGATTTAATGTTTTTCTGAAGAACAAATAAGATTTACCAAATATGTCAAATGGTTTTTGAGTTATTGGCTTGCATACCAAACTGTCTGTGGCAGCGGTGGAGATAGTGCCAGCTGCAGGCCGTTGCTAAAATCATATGTATCCCCAAAGGCTGGGGAATACAATAATGGTCTTTTGTTGTTAATAAGAAAACAGTGTGCATTTATTTATTTAGGTTCTATCCCTATCAGTCTGTTCTATTCATCTATAAATAGATGACGGCATGACTGGTCGAGGAAGCATGATCATCCCTTAGGAAAACAGTCTGAAAATAGATAGGGGAATCTGCATCTAGTACATGGAATCTGGCACATATTATACTTTTTTCACTAGTCCATAGACAATGACCACCAAGCAACAGCAGCCAGGCAAGAACTGCATAATTGCTCAGAAAAAGCATGACATTCTCTTGTATTGCTTTGCTCCTTCTTCCTTCTTCGCCATTTTTTAAAAAGAACATTAAGGTCTCCTTGTGTAAATACCTGTAACTAAATCCTCACAACACTGTAATCCTTAAATATAACAACACTAACCAAAACTATGCAGAAACATGTCTATTTTAACTTTACAAAATTCCAAACATGTTTATATTGGTAGCACATATTTTTACATGTTATTGTAGCCAGATAGAATGTAAAATTACAGATGTGTTTGAATAATTCTTTTAGAATATACTAGCTGTTGGCAGATATATTTCCTCAAATGGAGTTTTGGTAAAACCCACATTTTGGTTCACTCCTAATTACTCAAAGTGGCAATTTTTACACAAAAGTTGATATTTTATAACATCTTTGCTTTTACACTCAAGTAAAAAAAGGATTATATGTATAGAAATGAACTCTATCTGTTACTGCACCATTACAATTTGTGCTGCGTTTGTGAATGTATGAATGAACAGCAGTCTGGATGGGAGACAAACTCTTTGGGTGGGGAAAAAAATATGAAAACTGACCAATGTCCTTCATAGATAAGTGGGTAGCCAAAATACCATATTTATTCTCAAACTAAATAAGGACTTACTCTCACAATTCTCAGACACAGTCAGACACCAATGGAGTGCATTGTTTGGTTTGATTTGTGTTCATTTTTGTTGCGGGTCGTGTTTTTGGTGTTTCATCACATATTACTCCAGCATGGTACAGTAAGTGTGCTTCTTTATCAGCAGCGACAGTCTTCCTTTGTACAAAGTTGGTGGGCACACATCTCTGAATCTGAGTGGCTTGGGTATTAGCATAAGGATCTTCTGGGACCATCAGTGTGGTTTTTGCACTTATAAACAGTACTAACAAAATATATAGAGAGCAGGTGAAATTTACACCCTTGGGGGAAAAATATTGTGTGTGTGTGTGTGTGTGTGTGTGTGTGTGTGTGTGTGTGCGTCAGTCTTGTTATACTTGTGAGGATCAAAGGACTTCACAAGGCAGCAAATTCTGACAAAACACACCTCGTGAGGACCGGAGGACTGCAGGCTAGTGCGCACAAGACAAAACTTCATTTTATGAGAATCTGTGAATGCAATCAAGAAACCAAAAAATGCCAAAAACCTTGTATTTCATTGGGCTACTTATGGTTCAGGTTAGGGCTGGGTAGGGATAAGGATGTTGTGAATGGGATTCGGGTTTTGCCCATAGACATGACTGGATGGCACTCATAAATATAGGTATACCAATGTGTGTGTGTGTGTGTGTGTGTGTGTGTGTGTGTGCGTGTGTGTGTGTGTTTTGGAGCCTGCACATTTTATTGCCAAGAATTTGTTAAGAAGTTTACATAATTAATAAGAAATGAAGTCAAATTTCTTTAGAATTTAATCAGACACAAATGCCTATTTTAGCATTACAGTCCTCACACGCACACATGCAGAACCAAGAAGTGTGTTACAATTTTATGTAGCTATAAGTGTCTTTGTAAAGTTAATGCTCATTAAAATTTTGATTGAATCAAAGAAGTAGTAGATGAAAGAATCACTGAGATACAGAATAGTTATGTATTAAAAACTGGCACTTCATTCTGGAGCATACTCTCCTTGGGGGAAAAACATCCAAAAATCATTAATTTACTGTGGTTTTCAGATGAAACTCTACATACCACCATAACCACAGAAAATAAAACTCAGAATGTGTTGTGGTTTTGAAACCATTTGCAGTTTTTAAATATTAAATTAAGGATATTTTGACAATCAATTAATGTTTTGTGCATTCTGACCTTAATTTAGGAATGAGTTCCTAAGAAGGTAATTGTAATGGATGAATCACATTGTGTGCTTGGCTGTCAGCATTTTAATTGGTTCACTCACAAAGAACTTCAATAAGAAATCCATGAAAAATGACCCCTTTGGGTTGTGTTTGTTGTTTCTGCTGCCTGCATTTCCATCCACCCATCCATCCATTTTCTGATACCACTTATCCTATTCAGGGTCGTGGGGGGTCCAGAGCCTATCCCAGAGGCTATGGGCACAAGGCAGGAAAAAAGCCAGTATTGGGCTGCCTGCATTTCCTCTGTACAAAATCTGTTGCTGAATCTAGTAACATTATTTCCACAGGTATTTTCCATTTCTCTAGTATGGGTATTTGAGCTTTATTAAGCGTTCCCTGGACCCTAATTACCAACCTAGTCTACAGATGTATCTCTTTATGACCCAGTGTATTCCTGTGCTTTTTGTGAATCTGTTCCCCCCATGATACTGCCAAAACATCCCTCTTTTGTTTTCCTTATTTGCTGCTGCCAGAGATAGAAACATCCCCCTCTCCGTGCCGTTTGGCCTGGAAGGATGTTGCCTGTGGATGCAGAAACCACTCTGTGGATGAACATGAATGAGACAGATAATCAAGCAGAGTGAAAGTGTGTTGTTTCTATATGCTGTAATGCTACTTTTTTCTGTTTTTGGGAACTGAGCTATGTTTGAATTGGGATTTTCCAGGGCCCAGTTGTTTCAGAACACAAGAATGAATCATGCACTTTAAATGCCAGCTACCTTCACAATAATGCAATAATTTACTTTTTGTTGATATCTAGAGGGAGACCAACAAATTGTTGTAAAAACTGGACAAATCAAGTTATGAATAATGACAATAGTGGTATTTAAGTTATCAAATATAGAAAATCCTTTAACGCCCAGAGCAGTGTAACATCATTTATCCTTATCATATTCTTCAAAACTGCCAGAAATGTCTTATTATTTAAAATCCTCAAGAATGGCACATCCTGCAAGAGAACAATTAGCACTATCAGGCTTCAGCTTCCCCCTTGCTGACACTCTGCCACCTCTTGAATTCCTCTCACCACCTCTGTACATTCTCCTTCAAAGAATAACAATCTTGCCAAATGAGAGCCATTAGGCCTGCACCAAGCAGATGTCTTTGAAAAAATGTTAGGGAAAATGCACCCAACCTGTTTCTTATGAGTTCATCAAAACAACCAAAGACATTTTACATGCATTGTTTATTAGCAGAAGTCCTTCTTATGTCACTTTGTGTCTATTACCCGCCTGTCACAGTAAAATTAAAGACATACCAGATGTGCCGTTCTGATTTAACATAATGAATAATGACATGAGCGGGTATGATTAATTAGACTTGCATCGTTAATGGGGGGCGCGATATGTATACGATAAAATCACATCCTAGCATAAAGTGCCCTATAAACCACACCTCAGTATTCTTAATCCAAAACGTGCTTGATGGTCTGTGTATGCCGTGTAACAGACCGGCGTCCTGTCCAAGGTGTATCCCCTGCCTTGTGCACTGTGTCCGCCGCGATCACCTCCAGCCACTCACGCACCCACCCCCACGGCCCTTAAACTGCACCGCCTGTATTAGCTTCCTATTTAAATTATACTTTAAAAGACATCTGAGATTTGAGATATTCGAGATGGTACTGCTAATGCCCCGTATATTAAAGTATACAAAACTATGGTAATGAATGATGTATTTTCTAGAAATCGTACGTCGGCACAGCTCCGTGACACACATAGAATAGATTTATTTTGATGTTAATGTTTCATATATTAATATTAATGTGACGGGTAAAGCTGTGCCATAAGAAAATTGGAAAAAAATTAAGCTTCAATTTTTTTAAGATTCTACATCTATTGATTGATATATTGATATATATTCCCCCCTTACGTGCGAGTGAAATGAAACTAAAGTTTGTATCACTGGGGCAGCTGCTCAAAGGAAAGTTACGGAACATCTGGTAACCGAGAGTAACATTGTGTCCTGAATGTTGCTTCCACCCATCCAGTTTCATGTTACGCCTCGCTTCACTCATGGTAGAAAATCGGACGTACTCTCCTCTTCATGGTTACTTCGGGCGCCGCGAATTTTCTCTGTCTTCTTTGACATGAAGTTCTCTTCGGTATTTGGGGGAATTATCCTTCTACTCGTCCTGGGAATTGGTAAGAAATCGCAGATACTCTGTAATAACTCGATTCAGTTACCGGCGTCTGGTCTTTCCGCGTACAGAGCGTGGTAATTTTGTCACATCGTAAACTTTTTTTTTTATCATGATGATTTATAGCCACGAGTGTCAATATAGGCACGGTATTCTGGCTATCTTAAAATGATCCTTAGCTGTTGTCTAAACACCTATAATTGCTAGTATATTTTAACTAATGAATTCTGTTTTTTCCACTTTAATTCAGATTTCAACAATGGGGCTAACGCAACAGAAGGTACGGAAGGTATACATACACATCACACACACACATAGGGTGAGTATTGTTAAAATGAAACACTTACAAAATGGGACAATTAACCTTAAACTTTAAAATATATGGTTAGTAATAGTTTATTTTTAATTCTACATACTGTTCGAGGGGCATTAATCTATTGAGAATGGTACCAAGTTGGTACTGAAGATTCCTCTGTAAATTTTTCAGAAAGTGTCCCATTTGAACAATACTCACCATATCATGGATTTATTATTTCTCTTTGCTCAACAGAACACTGTTAGTGGTAAAAAAAAAAAAAAATCACCGGAGATGCTGTAAATATGCTTATTTATGTCTGTGTAGTTTTGATCGTTTTTTTTTTCTTTTTAGGCTACAACAAAAATTCTATATGCAAAGAACTCTGTGAGGTCTGTGATGAATATTTTCCTACAAGGCTGATATGCTATGAAAACCTGCTTCAGCATATTTGCTTAGATGGATTTTCCCTCAAAGTTGAAGCTCTGAACACCAGTGACTTGTGTGTATGGGATAAAATAAAATGGTAAGTCATGCACATATGACCAAAATTTTGAAAATGTGATTTAATGCATCTGTTATACCTTTTAATTATTATCTGTTACCAGAATTGTAATTACATATTTCATACACTAATGGCCAAAACTGTGGAAACACCTACATTTTTGCCATTATTATACAAATATTGGCAGTAATGTTGATAAACAATCAAAGAATGTTACAAATATCATACATTGGATGATTAAATAGGTAACTGCAGTAACATTTGAATAAAGTTCTGCAATCTCTAAAAATTGGAAATGTTTCCACCATTTTGGCCATTATTCATTTAGTAATATTACACAGGTTTGTGCAAACTCACACAAGTGCATGCAAGCAGAACGTATGGACTTTGTACTGGCAGAACATGTACAGTAATATTTAAGCAAAACTGTAACTTGCCTGGATCGGTTTAACATTTTCAGTGTCAAATCGGTGTTGTATTTTTTTTCTAAATGCATGTCAGTATTAACATATATGAGCATAATGAAAGTGAATTTCTATATGAGACATAAACTCTTCTTAACACACAGTGTGCAAAAATAACAGCTGCATTAGAAATTCGAGGAGTCACTCATGACTGGTTCTTTTCTGTAGGCCCTATGATAGCTTCACAAAATGCACAGAGGAGAAGGCAGACTGCTTAAAGATTCCCTGGCCTAACCAGCTGGTGGAGGACATGTTTGTGGATATCCATGCAACCCATTTCAAGTCCTGCCCAGTCAAAGAGTTTGATGACCCGCCTCCTGACGTCCTCCTGGCCCTAGTGATGACCCCTATCTGCCTGATCCCTGCGATGGTGATGCTGGTGGTTGTGAAGACAAAGAACAGAAATCAGAAGTAAGGATGGAAGAAAGCTGACAGAGAAGTTATCCCTCACACGCCAAACGCCCCCATATCAAAGGTCCACTGCAGTGAACTAATATTAAGTCTCAAGAAGGATTTTCCTAAAACGCCTAAAACAAGTCACTTTTGTATTTTGTTGGAATATCCACACATTGCTGTTTACTTTATTTGTAAGTAACGAAATTGGTTTTATCCAGTTCTTGGTGAACATTTTGCCATAATATCTCTCAACCTTTTTTTTCCGTAAATATTTTTTACCTTTTTCCAACACAATGGATTTTTGGAAAACTTCAAAGTGAACACAAGAAGGAGGAGGGGTCTTTAATTGTAATCATCACTACATAGGGAAGATGTTTTAAACCGGCAAATGAAAGAAGAGAAATATAAAGTGTAACGAATTTGCAACTAATTGCATTTCCAATACAACCTGGAACAAATCGACAGCAGAGGGTAACAAGACAAATTCATGTCTGTTCTTGGTCCATGCAGTAAAACGTTTCCTGGGTTTCAAAGATCATCTCTCTGCTGATGAACAAGATGGACTCATTCGTTGTTGGAATTCCTCTTCAGTGACCGTAGACGGGGTTTGTAGTAATAGGGGATATAAACAGAATTCACTTTGGGAGTTGAGTCATGGTGCTGAATTGCTTTGATAGGTAACATCAGCCCAATATTCTGATATTCATCTCATAGGCAAAGCTATGGAAGTTTAAACATGAAGAAGTATCTTTATTTCTATGAAAGTTTACACTGCATGACTATGTAGCCCCCCAGGACCATAATGGTCTCTGGCTGATGTTACACTGGGTGTTATGTTTTTATAGTATTATATTTTGTTTTGTGAATATCCATGTTGTGTTAACAGGTTCACATTAGCATTTGCAGTCTTAAGTTACCACAGAGGCACATACAGAGAAATGCCTGTTTCTAAATGCATCTTTTTTATTCTCTGCGTGCAGAATTATTAAGTGTGGTTAGTTTGTCATGAAGGATTAACTATGATCCTTTCAACAAGTACATTTTGCAACAAAAAGGTTATTTTCACAATACAAACAGCTGACCCAGAGCTTATAGAGCACTATGAGGACCATTTAACTTCAGCCAATGTTTTAGTGACATTTATATTATATTTTGTTCAAAATTCAGAAATATGCTGCAACTTATATCAGAAATTCAGTTGTAATAACTACAAAATATTTTTATATTATTACTGACAACTACGCATTGTGTGCTCTATTCTTAAGAGAAAACTAATAATTTTGGATTTTTCTTTATCAATCTTACTTTATTATTATAAAATGTCTTCAAGTTGTGTGGTAGTCATTTTTTTGTTTTGTGTACAAGCTTTTGTCTTGTTCTGTGTTATGACTTCTGTTGAAAGAATGGGGACAATAAAGCTGGCGACTTCTGTGAGACTATCCAAACACAGGTCTGATTTTCAAGCAACTGTGATCTTATTGGCCAGTGGATTAATGCCTGTCTACTGAAAAATACTTTAGAACGAAGCTTTGTGTGGGTGTAGGGACTATATCAACATGTTTTGGCACATCGATTTTTGTCTCATCAGATTTGTTTATTGTAATTAAAATGTCTTTTCACACTGAGTGTATGGAAGAGTAGGCTAAGTTGAGGACATAGTACTTTCTGTTGGATTTCATTTCTTTTCCATGTTGTGTATAAGTGTCTTGTGTCCAGCTGCAACAGTCCATGTCTCCAAGGTCACTGTAATAAGCATTTGTTTGTTTGTTTATGACCCAAAAATAAGTGATGGACAGGTACTGGATGTAATATACAATAAAAACAAATTCAACAGCTGAACACAGCATATATATACTGTAGTTGACCAATGTATAATATTTTAGTGATGTAGATATATCTGCGTACTACACTGTGAGGTAAACAAGGCCAACAATTTGAGGCGTTGTAAGGCTTTTGAACACATGGTATGTGGCTCTGCAGCTTTGGCCTTGGTGTCTGTGTGGAAGGTCACTGGTTCAAATCCTGTGGTGAGCAGGGCAGGTACATCACCCCAACACACGCTCAAGGGAGGGCAGATACATCGCTGACTTTGGGCTCTGACCCCAAACTTCATGCTCACCCATATATGTTTATGCCTCAGTGGGGAGCAAACTGTGATAAGAGGGAAACAAAAGAATTTCTTTATCTGTGCTTGTACAAACAGCAAATAAAGTGTTGTTATATAAAACTGGTGTATATTTCAAAATTATCTATATTTCTTCCATTGGCCTAAATGGGGTTTAATAGTTATCACCATATTTATCATGAGTTTGTTTATTTGTTTTAATGGTAAATGTGTTAATTTTATCTAAGGACAATTGAAAAACATACAAATGAGTAGGAATTTAAGCATTTACAACATGAAAATCACTGAATATGTCCAGTAGATGGAGACAAAACGCATTAATGAATAAACACAATATGCCGTCTTTACAAGCAGCACCAAATTTGTCATTGAGAATTCACCATGATCAGAGCAAGACGATGGGTTTTTACATCTAAACATACTGATAAATACACAGAAAGCAAAACGTTCTTTCAAAACCCTTAAACTTATAAACACTAAAACACTAACATCAGAGAACTTCTGTTCCTATCTATTTAAAACAACTTTTAATTCGGCAGTTCTTTGAAATCATGATTGATTCACTAGCAGCCTTTTCTGAATGGTTTTTGCAAAAAAAAAACCAAATGTCCTGCATGTATCATTTCTTCATGTTGCAAAGGCTTATCTTTTCACTTTATCCTTTAAAACATTACAGCAATACATTCTTTGGAATAAATACATATGGAAATTCTGCTTGCAGATAGAGTGTAATACATGTAGATACTCATCATAGAAGTACTGCATGACATTCTAAAAATACTTTCTCCTCAGTTCCTCATCACTGTTTCTATCTGCTGCACCCAGTCCCTCAGCTTTCTGTCTTATGGAAAGGCTGAGACAATGGATGACTCCGTGGTCTACACAGAAGTGAAGTTTACCAAGGAAGAAGAGCATATTAAGCCTAGAAAGATGGTTTTCGGCATCCTCAAATGTAAGTACAGTTGGAATATTAGGCAATGTCTCAGGCTCCAAATGTAATTTACATTCATTTTTTTTGCCTTTTCTCACCAAAGCCATCATTAACCCATATCTACCTTATCAATCTATATGTCAAAAAATGTCTTACTTTATACGTAATACATCTAGCAATGCTACTTTGTAACTTTTGTTACTTTAGGTCTTATTTCAATTAAAAAAATTTTTTTGTAATCAAATGTGAAACAAAAACTACAGAACTGCAGAAATACAGAAATATATCCTTTTATTTGTACATCGACTTAGTACTTAAGGTGTTTTTTACATGAAGCTTGTGTGCATTCTTTCTCATTCACAGCACATTCTTTAAGCAAAGTATCCTGGATCCTTATCTTTGCTGTACTTATTCTATTTATTGTTGTTGTTGGAATGACTATTGAAGGTAAGACTCGTTTTATTTATTTTAATTAACAAAAAAAAATCCTTAGTTATAGGTTAATTGTGACCAAAGACTGGTGACACTTTGTACTTACACACATTATACACTCCACAGTATAATAACCAGCAAGTTTTTAATTAAGCTCTGGATTTATAAACAACACAAAATACAAAAAGTGTGATCTTGATCAGCCCTCGGCACCTCACCTCATTTGCTGCAACACATTACAACAATGACTCTCCTGCTCAAATGCTGTTTTCTAAAGTTGTACAAATTTTAACGCAAAGCCATTTATGCCCCCACACATGTACACAAACATGTGATTTCAGCAATATCTTTCTGTGTGGCAACCTCATTATATCATCGTGGCTAAGGAGGAAGTGTAGCTCTGCAGCTGTGCTCTGCTCTCAAAGCACATTTAGGATGTCAGTGAGCCTGAATTTTGCAAATCTTTCCAATGTGAAGGCAGGACTGCAATGAGCCTTTTACACCAGCATGTTTATATCAAGGTGCTGTATGGGGAGTTCAAATGAACGTCAGATATCACAAGTAAGATTGACTATGGTAACACTGTAAGAGTGGTAATTTCTGTCAGGCATGTCTATTTGTCTTCCTTGCATTCATCTATTGTCTCTACCCTGACAAAAGAAAGGTGGTAAGGCAGGCGATCTAATCTCTTTTTCAGTTGTCAGGCTGCATAAGGGAAGTAGATGCAGTGGGCTGTCACCTCAGCCAGATCGGAATGGTTGTGACCTGCCCTCCAATGGACAGGCAGGAATGACTGCTCTCGGAGAAATCCCGTGCAACTGGGGTATGAACAACAGCGTATTTAAAGCCATTGTTGCCTTTTAATCAGCGTGCTATTCACACAATGTCAATCATGGCACTGGGGCAAGATTAGAAGAAAGCAATTAGAGTAAAAGCCATTGTGCGTGGCATTTAAATAGCCAGCAGGATTCTACAAGATCAGTATAAAAAAATAAATTAAATAAAAATGTAAAATAATAAGCAATAACAATATTCCATGAACAATGGCAATACAAATAACAAGGAAAATCATTGTATGATACATATGTGAGTTCTTGCACACTATACTTACTAAGTGGCACTCTTAAGTAGTATTTTACCTTGTGATCTCTTGTGTTGTATTGAACATCTGATGTCAGTGACATTGCAGTGTGTTAAAATAACAGTACAATAATTGTTCGTGTGTATATTTAAAAGGATTAGAGTTAGGGTTAGTGTATAAGATGGGGGAGCAACATAATTGCACTGCTGCATTGCATCCCAGGAACTGGGGTCCGAGTCTCCTCTGTCTGTGTGTGTGTGGCATGTTCGCATGTTCTCCCCGTGCTGTCATGGGTTTCCCTCCAGTTTCCAAAACTGTGCAGTCCCCACAGTTTAAAAAAAATGCTAAGGTGAATTAGACTTACCAAACTATCCACAAGTGGGAATTGTGCATGTATAGTACACACGCCTTTTACTTTAAAATTGAAAGGCAGAAGACGAACAACAGCCAGGTATAGCAGAGCGTCTGTTATACCTTGTACATGATAGCATAAGCAGTAGTGCACCACAGCGATATGTACCTTCTGCTGTTCTCTGAGCACCAGTGACTACACCTCCAGACACCCTGTGGTCTAGCTGCAAGGCTACTGGTGATACGACTCTTGTCATCACCATTGAGTGTACCATCTAACATTGTGATGAACCAGCAGGTAGGTACCTGGAGCTTAATACCATCAAAACAATAGAAAGGATGGCTGTCTTTCACAGATACACCCTACACTTCTCCTCCCAGGAATAAACAGGGCAAAGGCAGGTACAGTAGAGTCGAGTAAGTTCCTGATGCACCATCTCCAGCTCAGTCCAGTTTTCTCTGCCACTTGAAAACCTTATTCAGTCACCCTGTTCTGCAAGGCAAAGAAGTGTTCAGAAATAAATTACTGACTGGGAAGTGTCACTGATCAGCACTGAAATAGCCTATGAAATGTCTTTCTCTGAGCTGTTATACTGCTGAATCAGTCCTCATGGGCAGAAGCTCTCATCAACACTTGTATCATCTATATTAAATAGGGCTTCAGCATTCTTTAATATATCTATGCATCCCAAGGTTTAAAAACCTCTGCACTAAAGATTTAAAACACATTTGCACTAAGTTTACACACCTCCTTTGGTCTTATTTATATAACTGAAACGTGGCATGTAAGAATGTTAAGTGCATGTTACAATCAGAGGTGGAAATTTTAGGTCTAGAAAGTAAAAATCCAAACCATGATTTATATTCAACTAACCAGTTGAGTATAAAGAGTCACAGTCACAGAGAGTCACAGTCACAGAGTACTCCACTGATTGGTTGAAACAAATCTTGATCTGGATTTTTCTGGACCTGAAATGGACCAGTTGCTAAGTGAGCAGAAGTTGGCAGGAATGGCTTTGAGTCCTTCTTAGACAGAGATGGGCATAAGAAGACCTTTGACAAGATGTCAGCCCATCACTAAGCACATACATGGGAAGCCCATGGGAAGAACACATACACACAGAGTGGTGACGGGACTCAAACCTGTAACCTTTGGGTTTGAAGTAACAGTGCTGTTGATGTGGTGTCAGAAATGTGTGAAAATGTAAGTGCAAAATATACCACAACAAATTTCTAGTACATATATAGTGCTTTATGAAGGAAAGACAATTATCACCCTAATTATTGTTCTAATATGAACCAAGACCCAGTATACAAAGCCTGTTCTCGTTTGACTGTCTGACTTTCTTGCTGCTTATCTCTCAAGCTTCCACTTCAGGACCTCCATGCCCCTTTGATTGGTTACTACACAAGGGCCAGTGCTACCTGATCTCCAAAGAAGAGCAGGACAGACAGTCTGCTCTTAGATCCTGTTCCAGAAACTTCTCTCAGCTGGCTGATACAGAGGATCCGGGCATTCTGGTGAGATCTTTCAGGGTTACGTCACAGGCCCCCAACTCGATCTGTTATTTTGGGCGTCTGGACAGAATAGCCTCTGAGCAGTGTTTGTCGGATAATTTATATCTAACAATTATGCAATCACAAAACCGGTCTTAGCAAAAATAGTAATTATATTTATACGTGTTTGATTAAAACTCAAATTACACAAAGCAGTGTACCTATGTAACATGCATCCATCCATCACCATAACTACATAATCCCAACTGGGGTCACCAGAACCTGTCCCAGGAACCAACCCTGGGCAGTCACCAACCCACTGCAGAGCACGCACACACACAGGGCCAATTTAGACTCACCAATCAACCTGCCCTGCATGCTTTTGGACTATGGGAGTAAATCGGAGCCCCCAGTGGAAACCCACGTGAACATGGGGAGGGCATGCAAACTGCACACAGAAAGGACCTGGAACCTAGGGCCTTCTTTCTGTGAGGCAGCAGCACTGTGCCACCGTGCTGCCTCTATGCAACGTTCAGATCAAAAATTATAGAACTATAGTAAAAACTGGGGCGGCACGGTGGTGCTGTGGTTAGCACTGTTGCCTCTCACCTCTAGGACCCGGGTTCGAGTCTCCGCCTGGGTTACATGTGTGTGGAGTTTGCATGTTCTCCCCGTGTCGTCGTGGGGTTTCCTCCG
>JABFEA020000098.1:15242316-15255853 GCA_019775915.2 Cyphomyrus plagiostoma
TGTCTGCACTGGCTCACTGGAGCAGACCGGAATTATCGAGGACAGGTGTTGATTGAGTCTGGAGAGAGACCATTTCAAGTACAATTCTGCAACACAGTGGGCCAATCAATAAGCAATACCTGGTGTATCGAGGACCCATTTCCTAATGAGCTTGGTGGAGAGTCAAGCCATGGTCCCAGAAGTGGGAGACAATAGTGTTAACCACTGCAACACCATGCCACCCCTACAAATATAATGTGTATAATATTTATAGTGTATAATAACCTGGAGTGAGCTCAGTAAGTATTTAGGCACAGAAAGCTGTTATTTTGTACTATGCCTCCTCTTACCAACCTTATTGTGAGACCCTGGGGGGAAAGTAAGGACACTGGGTGAGGTTTGGGTGATGTTTTGTGTTACAGTGGCAAATGATTAACCACCTCCGGGCCAACAGGCGACCTCATTAACAAAATACAGATGACTGGTATTAACCTCAGTGTATTGTGGGAGTTATTTAGGGGTTCGTTTAAGTGTCAGGAGGTGGAGACTGAGGTTAGGGGAGGAATGGGTAAGGTCAGGAAGAAGCTGGCACCAGGGTTTGAGGAGTGGGGGCTTTTATATGCTGTTTCCTTGTATTTAATGAGTTTCGGGCCCTTAGTCATTGTGGTTCCTTTGTTGTTTGTAAAGGGGCCTCTTCCTTGTTTTTGTATGTTTATCTAGTAAAATCTTTAGTTTGTTTTATTCTATTGTATGCTTTTCCTGCTTCGCAACAGTATTCTGCCCCATAAAAATCACCAGTACTCTACAATACCTTCTGGATTATGTTGATAAATTTGTCCAAACCACCATATTCCACTCTGATAAACAGGATCCAGACTCTGGAGCAAATCGTGTTTAGAATGTTAAAGATAAATGTTACCGCTGTTGAACGTCTTTTGGTTTATTTTGAAAGAAAACATTTGCTTTCAATAGGATTTTGTAACTTGTTGGTACTAGGTGGTCTCCAAAAATTACTCTTCAAGGTCTCTCAGGACTCTTCAAGGTCTCTTAGTGTATTTTCTATACAGGAATCCAAAGATACGCATACATACCGATAATGATATACACTGTCTTCATGTTTGCACACTGCTGTTATGTATCACTAGATTCTGTAGTAACAGTTTAAAAAATCTACCTCAACAAAGTCTCAGATAAACAACATTTCCATTCATATTCCAATTTTTATTTCTTCTGGTCAGGTAAAATATAGCATTAATGATGAATTTGTACAATCAGAAAAGACTGTGCTGCCATACAGCACAGGAATACCTACAGAGTGATATCATCATTCATCATTAAGATGCAGAGCACTGAATGCAGAACAAACTGAAAGCATGACCAAAGTCTTTCCTGGAGATACATGTCCAGGCCTTGCCGAGGCACAGGTTGTACATAATGACTTCACGTCATGTTCCGCTTGCTCCTGTTTATGGGAACAGTTTCCTCTGTGCTGTTTGGATCATTGTGGCACTCAGGAATGCCCCGATGACCCATAAGCCACTTCTCTTCTCGGTGTGGAACAGCACCCATAACAATGTGGGTTTCACCCTCTCAGTTATGTACATTTTGAAACCCGTGTGGAAGGATTTTCTTTAGCCCCATAAATGATCAAGCCAGAATTTGATTTTAATCGTCAATCTTGGTATACCTAAGAATTCTGGTAGAACTGGGAAATTCGGAGAAAATTTAGAAGCCGTATAATATTCAATATGGTAATAATAAAAAGTATAATTTCATAAATTTTCATCAATTGCATCAATTTATATGCAATGTACAGACAAGAAACTGACCAAAATAAGGAGCACAAATAACAGATTTTAGTGATGGGGGATTGTTTGTATCACAGTCTTACCAAATATACTCATATAATGTATGTATTTCTCAGGTAAAATTATTATTCATATAATTGGAAACAAGAACAACTATAAAGCAGAAAAAGCTCAACATTGGCATTTTGCAGTGATTCCTTTTTCATGTATGTTGCCACCTTTCAAAATATATATTTTTTGAAATGTGAAAGTAAAGGTAGTGCCTGAGCAGAAGATGTGATTTATTTATTTTATTTAAGATAAATAGGACATTTTTTCACATGTACGCTGATCATACATATAAGGATGGGTTTTGAATGTTTTGGTAGAAATGCTTTACTGATGTGAATGGTCATCCAGGTCATAAACAGATTCTGTGCAATACATTATGATTAAATAATATTAATAATAATTTTTTAATAATAATTTTTAGGGAGACTGATTTGGTCTTAAATGTCAGGCATGCACACGCCGCTTTAAAATTGATCCTTCCTCCCATTTTTGAAATCCACTAGAAATCCACTGCACGGTTCCATCCTGGAAGCTACATGTGCAAGGCAGGGAAAAACCCAGGATGTAGTGCCAACGTATTACACACTGTCAGAAAAAAGGCTAGAGCCCGGGTGCAGTGCTGTTCTCCAAGGTACAAGCAATATTAATGTATCTCCAATGGTACAAAAATGTTCCTCAGAGTTCTTTACTTTACCTTAAAAGGTATACTTTCCTACAGTTAGGGTACAATTGGCTGACCCCTGAGGGTACAACCCCAGTGACAAGTACTTGTATCCTCAGAGGTACACATTGGCACTTTTTTCTGATCATACTGGGCACACACACCATTCATACCTATGGACTCTTGTGTCCTCTATTTTAAGCAAGCAGGACCACTTTCTATATTGTATGCTGAAATAGAGACAGAATTATAATCCATAACAGCACCCGAACATCAAGATGCTGGACTGTAACATTGTCTGAGGTAAACAAGACAGACTGGTTGACGGGGCTTCAACTAGCTAAGAAAGCAATTGTCGTGTATCTGAAAGCATACTTTTTCCCTTTCCCTCTCTACTCTAGTAGTACATCTTCATCTGCTTCGCATTAACTTGCCTGGCAGGCACATACTTGAATCAGTTTATTTCTTAGACAGATGAGATGCGGTTTGGGAACGTATCCACATGAATGAGAATCTTACTACACATGAATGACTGCCTTTATTCTTTGGCAGAGACAGCAGAGTTTGGGGCTGTTTAAACAACTGTGGCAATGCTGCTTCGCTTATCTCCGAAAATAGTGACATACTTTTTTTAGCCCCTCTCTTGGTGTAATGCCGCATGTCACATTGTCAGGCTTATCTAGTGTGTTACCCAAGAGTGCTTCATAACTACTAATTATCCTGCTCTGATTGCCCTTGGGAGCTCTACCTATGTCTTACCTTCTATATGTGAAGGTGTAAGGCAGCAGTTGGCAACCCCGATCCTGAGGTGCAGGTCTCCAGCAGATTTGCTATCCTACTTGATGAATTACTATCTCCCTGACATCAGGTGCAGTTCATCAGAGACCAGGTAGGAAGGAAAACCTGCTGGAAACTGACACCCCAGTATCAGGGTTGCATACCCCTGGTGTAGGCCCTGGGTGGTGAGTCGAGCGGGGCTTAATTTGTAAAGCTGAGGTGCCAGAGCTCATGAAGATCGTGATGATATCATACACAAAAATTAATTTTTAACAACAATAATGTCCTGTTAATTAAGCATGTAACAATGCAATATTTTTAACTGAATTTTTTCATCTGTGTTGCACTTTTCTTATTCCAATTAAGTGCTCCTTTTCATCAGCATTAGCATCCACAAACGCTGCTCCCCTCCTCATTGTCTCTGCATGTTCTCATTAGCATTAGCATCCACAAACGCTGCTCCCCTCCTCACTGTCTCTGCATGTTCTCATTAGCATTAGCATCCACAAACGCTGCTCCTTTCCTCGCCATCTGTGCTTGTTCTCATTAGCATTATCATCCATAAATGCTGCTCCTTTTCCCACTGCCTCTGCTTGTTCTTCCTTGCAGTTTGGTTCATTTCTGCTGCTTGAGTTTCGATGGCTTTGTTGCTTTGCCAAAAAAATTTTTTTGACACATTTAATTATTTTGCTGTAACAACATGGCATGTAACCTCATCTATTTTAGTGGTCAAAAAGTGTGGTGTGGATTTTCCATATAAATATACATTGTCGTTCAAAGTGCTTTTGTAGCGTTTGTGGTGGCAGAGAGCAGACTGCTCTGAGCCAGAGGTTTAAGCAGTTAAGCACAGAGGTTTAAGCACAAATTAAGCAGTTAGTTGCATGTGATAGTGGTCAGTGTCATGGTTGCTGGTGTAGGTGATGAGCTGTTAGTGTTCTCTGTGATCCCTCAATTGTATTGTGTCACTCAGTAAACCCATTACCAGGGTACCCTACTTTGGTCAGCTGGCTGGCGTGAGACTTTAAATTCAAGTCTAGTCTGCACTATATTGCAGACTACCTTACTGCTTTTGATGTAGCTAATTTTAAGTTTATAATGGAAGGATATAGAATTATTTATCATCCAATTTGTTTCTTACATCTTGGTTACCTTGTTAGACTTCCTTATCCATGAATTGGTTTTGATATTTTCGTGTGGCTTTCTGGACCTTTCTTTTGACAGCATACCTCTTGTTTTCAATAAAAAATATGGTAAAATTAACCTCATTTTGTGACCAGGCTGGGTGCCTGCAGGGATTCCACATGAGGGGGCGTGGCACACAGGAGGATCAGATAAGCAGGGCATGACAGAACCCCCCCCACCCCCCAAAGGCACATTGGGAATAGGACGGACACACAGAACAGGCACAGGGACAACAAGTTAGACAACCACTGACAAAACACAGGCAAGGCAAACAGGCACAGGGGCACTAAGCAAGGAGACACAGGGGGAACACCAACGGGATTAACAAAGGGACCAGGTGTGAACACAGGAGGAACAGAGGGACGAGAAGCAGACATAGGAGGCAGGAAGTCAAAGGATGGGAGAAAACGGGGAGTCTGAGGGAACCCCAGCGGGTGAGAGGTGGAAGCCCTAGGGGCAGCAGGCGACTATGAAGCTGGAGCCAGAGGGACCCTCGGAAAATGCAAGGAGGGAGCAGGAGGGAACGTCGGAGGGGGCAAGGAGGAAGGCAGAGGGCCTGGCGAAGGAGGTGAGGAGGGAGATGAAGGAGAGACTAGCGGAGGGGAGGAGGGGACAGAAGCTAATCTCAGGCGAAGGCACCAGAACAGCTGGCGAAGGTGTAGATGACTGACAAGTCAGAGCAAGGAAATCCACTGGTGACCGACGAGGTGGTGGAGGCGGGACCGTAGTCGGCCAGCGAGGTGCCACAGGTAGGACCGAAGACAACCCCTGAGCTGAAGCCAGGGGAACTGCAGGCAACCACCAAGCCGGAGCCGGAAGACCCGCAGGTGATCGCCGAACAGGAGCCAGGGGGACCAAAAGGCGAGCCAGGGGGCGGGGTGGGGGGGGGGGTTTGCTCTGCTGTGGTGGTGGTGGAGGAGTCATTCCCCCAGAGGGGTACAGTGGGGCCATTCGAGCTCCTCGTCCCCCAAGGGGAAAGGAGCAGTGGTCGGGCAGTCCAGGACCGCCTCTGAGACAGAGACTGGGATCATGGGAGCTTGTGGTGCGGGAGCAGGTCCAGGAATTGGGGGGACTGGAGCCAGAGGGACAGGGGCAGGAATCACAGGCAGAGCAGGGACCTCAGGGAGCTGAGCAGAGATGGATGGAGCAGGAGCCTCTGCAGGCGAAGCAGGGATGGGTGGAACAGGAGCCTCTGCGGGCAGAGCAGGGATGGGTGGAACAGGACCCTCTGCGGGTGGAGCAGGGATGGGTGGAACAGGAGCCTCTGAGGGTGGAGCAGGGATGGGTGTAACAGGAGCCTCTGTGGGCAGAGCAGGGGTGGGTGGAACAGGAGCCTCTGCCTGCGGAGCAGGGATGGGTGGGACAGGAGCCTCTGCGGGCGGAGCAGGGATGGGTGGAACAGGAACCTCTGCGGGCAGAGCAGGGACGAACAGAGCAGGGGTTTGCACCTCCATAGCGGATGCCATCCTTTTGGGGATTTTGGGGACCTGTGGCATCACAACCCCAACTGACCTGGCCCCTTTAAAACCCAGGAAAGTTCCCCGGAAGGGGAAAACATTTGTAATTGCAACAATTTTCTGAGAGAAATGGTGCATTTTCTGGAAAAATTCTAGGGGTGCCGATAATTTTGGCCATGACTGTTTGGGCATACCTTGCCTAGTGAAAAAAAATGTTTAAAAATATTTTGTTTAAATAGAGGTTCATGATAAAGTCAAAAAGCCTTAATGCAGGAAACAAATTTATGTGGTGCTTCTATGCACTGTAAACTTACAAACAGATCGGTGACGACCTTAACACGATAGCAAGGTGAAGTTAACCCAGCTAACTGAGAAATCCTGCTTTGTGGAACACCCCCCAGTCTCCCTGGCCACAATGTGACACACTCCAAATTAGCTTTTTTAAAAAATTGTTTCTAGATTAATATTGTTTGTTCTGCTCTTTAGATGTAACAGCAGCCACTATTCTTATAAAATATGAATTACAGTCTTTCATGCAAAAAACAGTCTTTCATGCAAAACCATAATTTCTACTTTCTACCACAAGAACACATGGCCTTTCCATGTATTTCATTGTCTAACAATGAAGTTTATGTTTGTTTATTTTGTAAGCTTTTATTCGAAGTGTTACACAATTGGAGGAGCTGGGTCCAACAGTAGAATCTCCCTGTTGACCAGTGGAATTAGAACTGGCAAGCTTCCAGTCACTGGTAGAAGTCCTAACCCACAGAGCTACTCACCACCTAGTTGAAATTTGGCCGGTGCAGTACATACCCTGTGGTTCAAATTGCCACTCTTTTTGTGGCCTTTTGCCAGCCAGCATCGAGAAGACATAGGCAGCCAACCATGGCCTGTGAAGGGATTGTTGTACAGGGTGGTGAATCAGTACTGGATCAAGTAACACTGGCAGATGGTAATTCCAGGAAGTCCTTTGGAAGGAGAAGCACTGTAAAAGAAGTAAGGGTGCATGGAAAACTCCTCCATGTCAACCACACATGAGGAGCACCATGTGACAAGTACCAGGAACAAAGTCCCAGAAAGAACAACCATAGAGAGAAAAGTTCACTGGGTAGCACAATCTATGCAGTGCTATGCAATGTCCTCCTTGCACCTCTTTACCACTGTGCTTGAATTTGCTTAATTACTGCTTTTTAAAAGGTTGCACTGCGCATGGGTGCGTAAGCTCCCCTTTTTAAATGTTGTAATAGCATTCTATTTTCCAGATGTATGTATCTGACATACTTCCCATTCTCCATCATTAATTGTATGTTGGTGATATTCACGTCTTTGAAAGATGACATTAAACTGATTATATAGCGGCTGAACGATGCTTATAGAGAAATAGTATCAAGAGCACATCTATGAAAAGAGGAAGTGCAAAATAAAGTCAGCAGTTCCACAACTTTTCATAGACGTTACTAAACACCGTCCCAGTGCACGGTTGTATGTTGGATTGCATTAGACATGTTTCCCAAAATATGGCTACAATTAGTTTGCTTTTGGTTTGTTTAGCTTGGTTCAGTTGCTACAGTATTGTATTATTTAGTTTTTATTATGTATGAAATAAACCTTTGGTATTAAAATATTGAAATATTCATAAACTACTTACCACCCATAACATGTTCTTTATGATGGGAAAATATTACATTATTATAGTTGATTATGCCTTTTACAACTGACAAGTTATAGCAGAACATGCTCTGAAGTTCTGCTTCATATTTATTTTCCTTATCCGTTTTATGTGTATAAAATTATGAAGGTTTCAGTCCAGTTGGACCAAAGTATATTTTCAAAAGGATGATTTGGCAGCAAATTCTGCAATTTCATAATACAGGAAACAGAAGTTCATGTTTTTTTCTATTTATAAGCAGTTCCTCTTTAGAAAAGTAAGTTAGATACATTGTTATACATATTATACAGTGAAATACTCTTGAAATGCACTTGTTCTCTACCTTACATAAAAGACATGTATAAAAACTAATGAATAGAAGAAAATAAGCAACCTCAAAATTTAAATGTATTACATTACACATCCAGTGCACCAGTAATTACAAAAATACATAGAATACATATAAAAATATGAATCTGAAACAATCGTATTTTATGTCCATTTGTCCTATATCAGCTGGACCTCACCTAATGCCATCAGTTTGAAAATATATATTTTGTATTCAAAAGCTCTAAATATTCTTAGTTTTTATAATTAACCTTGTGATGATTTAAGCCTATTGATTTAATTTCTAAATCTGTGTCTCATCAGCATGACAATGGAAAGTACTAAGTGGTGGCATATATAAAGCCTATGTAAAGTGAACATTAGCAGTCCCAGGACTGAATCCTGTGGGACACCACATTTCACTATAGGGGGCATAGAATATTCAATATTCACATGAACAAACTGATAATTATCCATTAAATAGGAGCGAAACCAAGAGGGAGTTGTTCCCTTAATGCTAACCTCAAATTAAAGCCAGTCCATGAGAATATTATGGTCCACAGAATCGAATATTGCAGTGAGATCAAGTAACACTATTAAAGGTATACAGCCATGATCAGAAGCCATTAATTTATTACTTTTACTAGGGCTGATTCTGTGCTATGGTGTGGTCTGAAACCAGACTGAAATAGTTCATTTGTATTGTTTTTCTGTAGGAAGGAAGATGGCTGATGAACAACAACTTGTGTATTCTCGCTCATTTCATTTGGTTGGCATTTCAGGAAGCTCAGATATTCAGAGTGTATCTGTAGCATCTGTGGTCCAAATGAAATCGATACCTTTAGAGAGCCTCTTCGAGATGGCCTTAGTTTGTTTGGCAAAGAACACAAATACATTTTGTTTAGCAGTCATGTGAAAGGCCTGAGGCAAGCCAAATACACTATTGTGTGCCTTTTTAATCTGGTAATTATTTTATACACGGCCATATACGTTTATGTTACAGTTAGTATGAATGTACTAGTTTATCACTACAGAACAGTTTTGGTTCAATTCAGGACAAAACTCTGGAAATCCTGGCAATGAGTCATAAGAGTCATAAGATATACACTGTACATATATATCACATACAGCGCTGAGATACAGCTTTCTGGAAGGTTCTCATGAATGTCATGTTGAAGTGCTCTAGCAAAGCGTGTTTGGAGTTTTGCATGTTCTCCCAGTGTTCGTATGGATTTTCCCAAGGTCCTGCAGCTTAAAACCATGTGGTTCAAGTGACTTTGTGTCTCATTAAATTGCCCATCATGTGTGACTCACATTCTCTCAGGAGTGTCCTATGTCCTGGGCTTCTGGGGATAGGCTGCATGCTCACCACAACTTTGCACTGGTTTCTGAAGATAGATGGATTTGACATTCGGAAGAACGGTGTGAGAGATGGGGCTGCTCTCTATCCTTTTATCTTGGGAGGGCAAGTCAGGGAACTATACTAATGCACTATACCAGGGTTCTTCAAATGTGGCCCTCGATTCCAAATCCAGGTCTGGTTTTCAGTTCTCCCAGGTAGTTAATTTAATAATTACTGATTCTGATTGGTCAGATTGGTCACACCTGGCTCAAAGGTGAAGGAAGGCTGGAAAAGCAGCAGTGCTCGGACCTCGAGGACCGTGATTTGAATAACCCTGCACTATACTAATACTGCACATCCACACCTCATTTCCCAATGTGTTTCTTCTGCTTCTGTTTCCCCACTGCTGACACCGAAATAGATGTCTTTCACTTTTGCCCCATCTTGCTAATCTGTTAAACTGATAAATGGCTCTGTTCACCAACCCGACCACAGTCCACATGTGGGGTTTCCTGAAATTTCCCTTTCAGGAGCAGGAGGGTCTTCGCAGGCAAGGGGTCAACAGAACACAAGCTATCAACACAAAAATTGTGGCCATAAAATGAAATGGCGCCTGTGGACTACTGGGGCCGTATTGTGGTCCAACGGAAATCTATACATTGTGGGGAACACAGGTCAGGTGAAGCTAATCAGTAGCACAAACCGCTCCCTCCCAAAGTAGGCATTAGCCACCCCATAGACAGACAGTGTGATTGAGAAGGATGTAAGCAACTATTCATTAAAAATGAAAGTAAATTAAGCAGATTACCAACATGTGCCCTTTTGAAGATCATCTGGATCCAATTCAGGGTCCTCAGGTGCCAATCATTAGAAACATTCTGTTCTGGAGTACAAATGACAGTGGAATTAGTTTTTTAAGGATTTAGCCTAGACAATTACAGACAATGGCATAAGTAATTGTTTTTTCTCATTAGGCAAAGTGAAATGTACTTTCAAACAACTTTCCTTGAAAATAAATGTAAAAAGATGTAATCTTGAACATGTAAGTTTTAATTTATTTTGGCTGGTTTACAACATTTTGCTTTGACTTACTGTTTAGAATTTTCTCATTGCTTAACTGAATGGAGAGATCTGTAATTTTCATCGGCAGTGTATCAAATACTTATTTTCCCCACTGTATGTTAATTCAATTCAATTTATTTTTATATAGTGCCTTTCACAAGAGAATCGTCCAAAGGCGCTTTACATGGATGTGTTGTGATACATTAAACATCATTGAGAGTAATACAAAACGGGGAAAAAGGAAAGAAAGAAATTTAATAAAGAAAGCCAGATGACAACAGAGGAGAGGAACCAGAAACCAGAAAGGAGGAAAAAAACCAGGATCAACTAGCTGCCCAACCCCCCTGGGCATATTAACATTATTGAAAACAGAAAAGAGAGGACTTGCTTGCTAAAAGCTAGGCATAAGCTGTGATTAGACAAAGTCCATGAGTCCGTTATCCACATTGGCCAGTGTAGGGTGACCAAACTCCATCAATAAGACTGTTCTCACCCCTCCTTGGGACTGAACCAGGACTCCAGCACAGTGCCCATTCTGGGCACAATCCAGACATGTGGGAAGGCAGAGAGCATGGTTGGTCAGAACATGCGCTGACACATAAATGGACAAGCATTGTAGATAAAAATCACATGTACAACAGCTCCAGCAGCCACAGTTATGATTTGAAGACATCCCAAACAGTGGTAAACCATTGCACAATATAAGGACCCTGAAACAGAATGCTTTACTGCCCACTCTCACAGGAGCTAGATCTTTAGTGCCTTATATGTAAGTCGGAGGACTTCGATGTCAGCTCTAAACCTAATGAGAAGCCAATTCAGGGAACTAAGAACAGGGGTTATGTGTTCAAACTTCCTGCTCCTGGTGACAATTTAAGCTGCTGCATTTTGAATTTTTTTGTTAAACATATATTTAAAATGTGTATATTTAATATTTATTTAAACAATTCACTGAAATTGTGTGCTGGTGTGTTTATCAGTAATAATCATCCGTAATAGCAATTATTTATACTGGGCTAACCCCTCCACATCATGGGTGTCACAGGAACAGCCAGCCCCCCGTCCCCCCATGATCCATAAAAACCACGTTAAAATGTTTAGTACCCTTAGTAGGCGAAGCGAAGTGAAAAGGTACAACAAACACAAGATACAAAGACCCCTGCAAGATAACTATGAGATAAGCATATGAGAGCTTGCCCTAAACACGGTTGCCGTTCTTCCAGGTCAGCATTGTATGTACATTATTTATGTATTTATGAGTTACTACACTTTTTATGTGTTGTTTACTGGCCTTCTTGTGTCGTATGTGGCTTTCAGAAAACTCCCAAAAACTCTCCAAAAATTTCCATTTAATATCTTATGTCTCCCCTGCGATATACTGGAAACACGACAAAGAAAGTCCCAATGCAGAAGGGTTGACTGCGCTAGTATACTCCTCTCTTTCTCATGCCGCCATCAGATCTCTACCTTTAGGAACCTTATGCTGTAATAATGTTCTCTGTGAAAGAGCATCCTGAACAGTGGGCAGGAAGGGATGGATATGGAGGATTTAGCAAGGGGCCAGTGCAGTTGAGCAGTTTGTCTTGCTCACATATGCTGCCCAGTTTTTTTCCTAATCTCTCCCACATTTTCTTAAGATCGCACTGACCTGTGCTGAATTAAGTACATTCAGTGAAGGTGTGTATACTCTGAAAATCTTAACAGGTTTAAAGAGCAAGTGTTCTTTTGAGTCCACTGAGATAAGGTACAGTACTAGCTGTTTCCCTCTACAACATTTAACCTCATCATCCAATAAAGGCTGACAGGATTATATTTAATTCCAGAGCAAATAGAATGATTCCTTTTTCAGTCTCTCAGTGTAAAGTTATGGTAACATTTTAGTTTAAGGTCTGCTCCTGAACTATTAATAAACTGTTATCATTTGATAATCTTTTCCTGGTATTTCCAAAACAACATGTAAATCACTTGTAAATGTAAAACAATGGGTTAGTATGCATGCTCAGAAGTTAGTTATAATTGTGCATTTGCAAGTTTTAGTAAATACTTGGTAAAAAAATAATTAGACATCTTTTTAATACATCGCTGAATTTGATTATAATGGATTTTTTTAAAGTTTACAAAAATATTATCAAATGATTAGTAATAGTTTAATAGCTAAGGAGTAGAGCACTAATGCTCAGGTGTACCTCATTTCAAAGTAGACTTACAAATGCATTGATTTTTAGTTGCAAATTATTTTCAAGCACATTCATGAACACTTTATGAGACAGGAGCTGAGCAAACCTTAAAGTGTTATGAAAATTTCTACAATACATGTACTGTTCTGCTATCCTTGGAGTTTATAACAAGAAAGCCTATCCAGTGCTAGCATGCTGTGTAATGTTTAATATATTGAATATCTGAAAGTTTTCATTTATATATTCTCTTTGTAGAGAGGAAGAGCCTTTAAGTGAACAGCTGTGCGTTCCTGGTGATTTTTCCTCTTCTATCTCTGCCATGGTCCCAAGCATGAAATATTCTGGTATTCTCGGTGGATGGTAGCTACTGGCTTAACATGAAACTGCTGATCGATGGGCTCCATGCCAGAGGTCACAACATCACTGTGGTGAGGAGCTCCACCAGCTGGCACATCAAGGAGAAGTGTCCCCAATACACCTCCATCAAAATTAATCTCCCAGAGGACCCCATCAATGGGAGGCACGATTTCCTAGAGGCATTCCTCTACCACATGCTTGACATCCATTGGGGAGAGGGATCTCTCAGAGCCACCATTTCCTTTTACTGATCTGGTCCTCATGGATCCTTGCCTGCCTGGAGGAGTCCTAGTGGCTCACCAGCTGCAGCTCCCTGCAGCCTTTCATCAGTGGTAAGGCGCACTCTGTGACTGCTCCATCTCCAGTCTCCTACATCCCCACCTCCGGATATGCAGTTTCAGGCAAGATGATCTCCATTTCATCAAAAATGTCCTTATGGAGAGGCCTGCATTTCTGCCCCCTTATAATGAACTGTCTGCTAAACACTTTGGACCAGACACAGACGTCCACCTCCGGCAGTCTGCTGATATCTAGCCCACGAGGGCATTCAGATTTATCTTTGAGCTCCCATCAGGGGCATCAGAAGCATTTTGAATGTGGGGGGGGGGTGCACTGGCATAAAACTAATATGTTAAATTTGTGTGTGTGGGGGGGGGGGGACAAACGAAATCTTATTAAATGTGTACCGGGCATTGACCCCAAACTTTAA
>JABFEA020000098.1:15270002-15282422 GCA_019775915.2 Cyphomyrus plagiostoma
CACCTTTTTTTGTTAAGTGCATAACTCCACATGTGTTCATTCATAGTTTTGATGCCTTCAGTGAGAATCTACCAATGTAAATGATCATGAAAATAAAGAAAACACACTGAATGAGAAGGTGTGTCCAAACTTTTGGCCTGTACTGTATATCTACATAAATTCTGACTAAAAATAAAAAAAATAAACCTGGACTTTAATACGCTCGACCCCACGAGTGACCACTATTTGTCTTTCTTTCCTGGAAAAGAAAAAACTAATTTTATTCCAATAATACATACCGCTTCAGGTTCTACATAATAACAGTCTGCCCCTAGCAGTAGTAGGTATTATCAACAGAAAGTGATTCAAAATAAAACCAAGGCAAAATTGAGTGGGTCACACCGGCAAAGCATTTTCAAGTAGCAGTTGAGGAGGACAAGCCACCTCTCCTGGAGCTCCGACACACTATCCGGAAGAAGCTCAAGACCCTGTGCAGAGCAGAATGGCACAGGAGACAGAGGGTGGAGAGAGCCAGGAAGCGAAGTTCCTTCTTAGCCAACCCCTTTGGTTTCACTAACCAGTTGCTAGGACAGAAACGCTATGGGCATTTTGAGTGCTCCCAGGAGGAGGTGGACAACTTCCTGCACAATACCCTCAGCGACCTAGACAGAGAGCAAGAGCTTGGACCACAGAGAGCCTTCATGGACATGCCAGCTCCTACAGTGGAATTTAATACCTTAGAATCCACTTGGAAGGAAGTCCAGGAGGTGGTAACAGCAGCCAGAGCCAGCTCCAATCCAGGGCCCATTCGAGTACTCTCCCAGCTGATCAGGGAGGCATGTAAGGGGAAAGGGGACCTGGCAGTACTTTGGCTGGACCTAGCTAATGCATATATGTCAATCCCCCACAAGCTGGTGGAAATCACTCTGGACCATCACCACATACCTGTCAAGATCAAAGACCTCATCCTGAACTACTATGGGAACTTCAGGTTGAGAGTGACATCAGGGAGCATAACATCCAACCCCCTGTCTAAGTCTGGAATTCGACAGCCCTCCATTCGAGCCATTATGGACGTCCTGACGGTTACCACTGCATCAGTGCCTGGATGCCGATGGATCCTTCAGGGCCTGGAAAAGCTCATCTGCTGGGCTAGGATGAGTTTTAAACAAACTAAATCTAGGTCTATGGTCCTGAAGAGAGGGAAAGTTGTGGAGAAGTTTTGCTTAACTATCACGGAGAAACCAGTCACAAGCCTAGGCAAGGTTTTCGACTGCAGCCTCAGAGACACAGGATAAGTCCAAACTACCGTTAAAAAGCTTGAAGGCTGTTTGTCTGCAATAGACAAGTCTGGCCTTCCTGGCAGGTTCAAGGCATGCTTATACCAACACGGTATTTTGCCTCACATCCTCTGGCTGCTGTTGGTGAAATTCAGAACTCAAGAGGGGCTGGAGCTGGCTGAATCTCGACTAAGACATAGGGCTTTGTTGGGCACGGTAGCCATTGCACGAGAAGGGCTGAGGGCCTTCCCACAGCCATGGTGTGACCTGGCCCAGGGAAAGGACAGATGCCATCTTCTCCTGGAGGAGGTTCGGGCAGCTGTTGAGGAGGTGAGGACCAGCAGGATGGTGAGCATGTGGCAACAGGGAGCATCAACAAGGTGGGAAGGAGTGTGGAGAGGAATCTGACCTGGAATGACATCTTGAAGGCAGAGCCACAGTATATAAAGTTCATAGTCCAAGCTGTGTACGACGTGCTAACAAGCTCAGCCAACCTGCACGTCTCAGGAAAGAGTAACTGTCCAACATGTCCTCAATGCCCAGGAAGGGGCACATTGGCACACATCCTTAGCAGCTGCCCAGCAGCCCTTGGAGGAGGACAATACCGCTGGCACCATGATCAGGAACTGAAGACGGTGGCTGAGACCATCTCCAATTCAGTGGCCAAGAAACACATTCACAGACAGAGGGCAGTACTTTTGTGAAAGCTGGAGAGAAGCCACAAGCACAGTCAATACTAGCAGCTTGCCTACTTTCATCGGCATCAGACTGGGAACTGCGAGTTGACTTAGGCAGGCAGCTCAAGTTCCCAGAGTATGTTACACCAACTTCCTTGAGACCAGACCTGATGCTGACATCTGTCTCATCTAAGCAAGTCCTTGTATTGGAATTAACAGCCCCCTGGGAGGACCGGATGGAAGAGGTCAATGAGCACAAGCGGCTCAAATGCAACAAGCTCATGGAGGAATGCTGGAGGAGAGGCTTAGAAAGCCCGTTGTGAGCCAATAGAGGTCAGATGTCGGGGCTTTGCGGCCTCCTCCCTATGCAAAACCTGCACCCTCCTCGGCATCACAGTAGCTGCAAAGAGGAAAGACATGAAGTCCACCACAGGCTGCAGAAAAAGCCTCCAGGTGGATTTGGATATAAAGGTCCGAAACATGAGCCAACGCTGCTGGGACACAAGTCGGGGTCTGATCAACCCCGGCTGGGTCGCCTGAGGGAGGGTGTCTGATGATGTCAGACCCGAAACACCCGAGGATATCAGGGAACATCACTGATGATGTGTCCCAGCGCATCCGCAGATTTTGCCATTGTGTCTTGGTGGCTAGTTATTGGAGGTTTATCAAAAGCTTACATGAATCTATATTTGTTATTGACAGAAAATTATTTTCTTTTTCCCGTCATGTATTCTGTGCGCGCACCATTAGCCTCAGGAAGCTAGAAAAAAAGGACTTAGTGTAGTTTTTTTCTGTGTTTTGTAATGTATAAAAAGCCCCAAAATGAACATTGGAAGTGGACTACTTGATTATTAAAAGTCTTGTATAGGCTTGATTCTGTGTTGGGGTGGCATGGTGGTGCAGTGGTTAGCACTGTTGCCTCACACCTCTGGGACCTGGGTTCAAGCCGGTTGGATAATGGATGGATGGGTGATTCTATGTCAAGCTTTTTTTGATTCATACAGTATAAGCGGACAATCACTATAACCGTGATCACTGTAAGCAGGTTCCACTGTATCTGCCCATAATAATGATCATGGTGTTTTTTGTTAAAGTTTGAATCTGTCATCATGTTGCTTCCGACAGCTCTATCCTTTTCTACTTTGCTCATGTTCATTACTGGCTTGTCAGTCCGATGCTGCTGTTTCCTCATAGCCGTACCAGGCTGCGCACTGAATGGTGTGGAATGGGAGCTGGTAAACAGCGGCCTCCTGTGTTATGGGCTCAGAGATGACTGACTGGGCCCTGCATGATAACTATTATTACAATGCTGACTAAATCATCTCAGCCTCAGCAGGATGACAATACAATGGTATATATAAATCATTACATCATCCAGTCACTATAATTTGTTATGATTTACGATTATGTACACATATTTGTAATTATATTATGGCCACCCTTCCAGCATTAGGGCTTAAGATGCTGCCCTCGCTCTGTTTGTGTGAAGTTTACACATCCTCTGGGTACTCTGGTTTCCTCCTGTAATTCAGAGCTATGCATGTAGGTTAACTAGAACCTCTAAATTTAATAATAGCAACCATTTTATTGATCCCTTTAAGGAAAAATCTCCTTTTGCTTACCGCTTGCTCTACATAACACACATGCAGGTGAAAGCAAGCTTGGCAGTGAAGGGCCACCACCTGCAGTGGCAGTTATGGAGTTCGGAGGCTAAGGGCCTTGCTCAAGGGGCATAGACATGTGGCTATTCTGCCAAAGCAGCACTCGAACCAGTGACTGCCAGATTGTAGGCACAGGGGCTTCGCCTGCTGAGCCACACACCGGCCCCTTTGTGTGTGGGCCCTCCAATAGACTGTCATCCTTACCAGAATGTACATTTGCTCCAGGCTGAACATGACCCTGTGCTGGAGGGGAGATTGGAAGAAGGGGATGGATGGATACTACAGCCAAAATACCTTCCTAATACAATTTGGTAATTTCTGTGCTCCAGTGACATTGTATGTGATTATCGTAATTGAAAAAAAGTACAGAGAAGTGCTGACAATTTATAATAAACTTGTAAGATCCAGAAAACACTGTAAATCTCTGTTTAAATCCATAAAGGAAAAAAGACAAAAGGAAAAAAGTTTTAATTCCTCTCTGCCCCCAGGAACTACCAAAGCTGTGAAAATCATGCTCTTTTTGTTCTTATTTGCTTTTGCAAATAGGCTAAGAACCTTATGCTCATTCCAGCCCTTCAGGGGAATCCATCTGGCAACAATGCTACCATTTCATAAACACATGCCTCATTTATTGTTTGTTAGAAAATCATAGTGTGCAGTTTATGTAACTGTTCATTCAGCAATTAAAATGTCACATTCTACTCTATTTGCACCTTGGTAGTGACATGTGAGGTGTATACTCCAGAGGCACCTGTGTACAGAATCATGTGACATAGGGAAAGATATGGTACCAGGAAACAGGATGATGAGGGGGTCAACACTACTGAGGGAGTGCAACTCAAATGGGAAATGAAGCTCATTAGACATCAACAAAAGACCTTGTAGTGCAGATTAAATAAATCAAACATCTGTGAGGACAGGAATTTAGGTTGCGGTCTGGAGACCAGACAAAAACAGAACACATGAATGTACTTCTTAAACCAGCGACCTGGAACAGACTGTCTGTCTGTCTGTCTGTCTATCTATCTATCTATCTATCTATCAGCACAAACATCTATATAACCATTCATTCATAGAGTAAGAAAAATTACCTCAGATGTTTTTGCTTGTTTGCCTATTCACATCAGTCCTATTGAATTATTGTGAAAAGGATCTTAAGAAACAATATATGTTTCAGCCTTGCAAACACAATGACTGAATGTATACATTTGAATTATAAGACACAGAAGTTTATAAATAAGTGTGATAAGACACATCGACTGACTTCAGTAATAAAGTATCTATAGCCTGTCAGGGATACAGGAGCTCCACACAAAACTCCCTTTGTGTGCAGAGTCATGCAAAGACTGACGACTACTTTGTGCCAGAAAATGCAACTTTTGATTAGATTTTCCACCCACTCAAAGTAACTATCATTTATAATAAAGTTTCAAGGATTTGCAGGATTTTTTCCCAGTCTCTGCAAATGCATGAATAGGATTTTATGGACAGTATAAGCAAAGCTCATTAATAACTGGAGCTGGGCTACATGAAAAGCACAATCATTTGCCTTGCTACATCACATGCAGCTGTCCTTATTTATTCTTCTATACTGTGGTCCATTTGTAATACTGCACATATCTATTACTTTTTTCTATTCATTTCTATATTGTCCTGTTTTGTCCTGCACTACCTTGACTTGTATTATACTACTGTCTGTCCTGCCTGGTCTTGATGCTTATCCTATGCATCAATGCCTTACCCTGCAACTGAAGCACAAGAATTTCATCGTGTTCCTTGGAATACATGCAGCAATAAAACTTGGAACATTTTAAATGAAAACAAATGACACATAGCTCTTTAGCCTGTGTCTCCTATGTGAAAATAGCACTAGTGAATGGATCTTCTCAAAATGAAATGCTTGAAATGTCAAATCAACTTGCACAAACATGCCCGAGCATGTTCTAGTTTGAATCCTGACAGTTATGAGATGCTGACCGAACGCAAACTGATTTCTAAAAGTTTTACTTACATGGATAATCAAACTCTCACTTACGTAAATACTACTGTGGGTTTCTTTTAGCATTTTGGAGACTTCTGTCCCCAGTCTAACAGATTATACTGAAAGTTCAAATGCTTGTGGAAGAATCAATATGAATCTTGTCTAATCAGTTAAGCAATAGTAATGTTACCAGCTTTTCCCACACCACCTCCAGTTTACCCAGTCTTGAAAGCAGCAAAAAACATATTTCAACCAAGGAGCCCTCAATAGATAGTTTCGAACAATTTAATTTTTAATAGTCAGTGAGTAAGTTTCACTTTGGTTTGATCCAGCAGTAGATAGAACAATATCAATAAAAGCATGATCAGTCAAAGGAGAAGGTGAAGAATCAAGAGAGATCACCGAAGTAATTAATGAGTCTGATACAAGCCGGATAATTCAAGTCAATACCGGAATTCTGTGAAAGGTCAGATTTAAACCAAGTAAATAAAGTTTAAAAAACTTTAAGCATCAATGAGACTGAGAGACTGACAAAAGTTACTTAGGACTGGATTAATACAGTTTGTGTCCCTCCTGGGTGGAACCCTATCAGTACTGAGATCGGGTGCCTCATTAAATTTACCACCCACAATAACAAAAGCTGTGGAATATGTAATCTTCAAACCGGTTAATCAGTAATATTCCAGCTTGTAATGAGATATTTTCAAATGATTTGTTAAAACCGTATAATCATGATTAAAAGAAAAAAAACATGTTGAAATACAATAACAGATGCTATCCACCTACTGCTCACAGGAAAAGGTCTCTGATATTTGTTTCCAGAAAAAAACTAGTAAATAAGATCATCACCCCACAAGCAAAAATGGAACCATGACTAAATAAAATGCTCCTCCCCTCTGATTATGCAACAGCCTTTTGTCCATCTAGGTATCTCTTGTGATATCTCAAAAAGAGAAATAAAGCTTTTCTTATTGTTACTGTATGTCACATAATTCCCAGATCATTAAAACAAAGTGGGGCTTGAAATATGTTGTTGAACTCACCTTTGTCGAGGCTATTCGTTTCTCCCTGTTTCTAGGAGCTGCCGAGAGGCCTGTCAAAAGCGGGGGTGGGGGGGGGGGGGTGTTAGTCCCCATGTTACGAGGAGGTTAGATGGGCATTTTGTTAAGTAGGCTGTGAGCTACATACAGTATTGGCTTTGTCTAAATTCAAAGGCTGCATTCCTCTAAGGCTACATTCGAAGGCGAATGTGTCACAGCGGTGCAACAAGGCTGGTCAATTTCGAAGGCTCCTTCAAATGCAGACTAGAAATGCATCCTTCTTTTGCCAAGTCTCAAAGGATCCAGCCAATGGATTCTTTGCGACCCAACGTATCCCAAGATTCATTGTGCAGATGTAAAGTGGGTGTCCCAGCTAGGCGATAGAAGCGGTGCTTCGTGACTGAAGGGTAAGGGTGGGAACAGCTGGTAAGACAAACAGGAAATTTTCCATAGGCCAGACCATCCCATTTGTCCTCTGTTTGATCTTCGAGGAATGCAGCCTACAAAAGGCTATTCCTTTGCAGACTATGTCAGGATGCAGCCCCTGAATTCAAACACAGCCATTGAATGCTGTGAATCAGGAATGTGTAAAAACAAGCGTCAGCTTGTTTTTAGACTAAAGGCTTATGACGAATATCAATGTTTTGACCCTTGGCACAGTGGTTAGTGCTGCTGCCTCACAGGAAGAAGGTCCTGGGTTCAGTCCTGGGTCCTATCTGTGTGGAGTTTCTATGCTCTCCTCGTCTTCATGTGGGTTTTCGCCAGGGGCTCGGGCTTCCTCCCATGGTCCAGAAGCTTGCAGGATATGTTGATTGGTGAGTCTAAATTGGCCCTGCAGTGTGTTGGCGACTGCCAAAGGTTGGTTCCCGCCCATGCCCATTGTTACTGGGATAGACTCTGGTCCCCCCTACGACCCCAGTTGGGATTAAGTGGTTTCTGAAAATGGATGGATGGACCCTTACTGTCATGATGCACGGGGCACATACTGGGGAAACAGGAGCAGGTTTTAAAGAATCGGGTGAACTTGGGGAGGATTGGCACCAGCAGGGCACGACACTTATGGAGATACGAATGCTGAATGCAGAGATCAGCATATTGAGTGGATGGATTGCAGGTGGGGCAGGCTTAATATATGACTGAAATGATATCATGACTTTGTGTGTGGAATTAGCATGTTCTCCCTGTGTTTGTCTTCCAAGTTCACAGTCCAAAAGATGGTGAACTGCTATCTTTGATTTGCCGTAGTGTGCGAGCATGTGTGTTCCCTGTGACAGCCTGGCATCCCAGCCATGGTGTACCTCTCGCCCTGTCCTTCCTGGATGGGTCTCGTCAGCTGCTGAAAGGTGGCCAGCACCCCATGCAAACCAAATGGGAGAGTGCAGCATCGGCAAAAAGTGAACGGAGTGCAGAAGGTCACATTTTCCTTGGGATTTAGGGCCGGCTAATCTGCCAGTAGCCCTTGGTTGAATCCAGTGGCCGGAAAAAAACTGAGCCAAACCAGAATATCCAACAATCTTGGTCCAGGAGACAGGATAAGCATTAGTTTTGGATGCCTCATTCATCTCTGTATGATACAGACAAGATTTTATTGCCTGCTCTAATTTGCATGTGCTTCTTTAATCATACGTAACATTTCTACATATTTAACATCCCATAATGCTCTCCATGATGCACATACAAGTGAGAGCAAAATTTGGGTCAGAGCAAAGGGTCAGCCAGCCTCAAGTCAAGGCCCCAAAGGTGATATGATTACTCTGCAGGATGGGATTTAAATGCATGACCTTGTGGATACAGGCATAGATCCCAAACCTGCTGAGCTACACATGACTCTCCTTTCTCTTTTTCTGTCTAAGTAGACTGTATGACTGGGATCTTCCTCCCAATAGTGCCTATGCATAGAGACCATTGCCCTTCGTTCCAACAGACTTCATAATTAACCTTCCCCTTTTGCCATGTGACCTTAAATGGGCGATGCCAATGTACTTGTAATTCATGTATTGACAGGGTAAGAATGATAATTGACAGTCTCCCAATTCAAAGATTTAATAGTAAAGTTTAATCAGTAGGATGTTTCTGGAAACCTCCACATAGTCAATCATCCATCTTTTAGCACGTATGCTGACTGGGGTCACACAAGTGGCCTGGAGCTCAACCCCAGCAACATCAGGCACAGGGCTGGGGTATACCCTGGGCAGGAAGCCAGTCGATCTCAGGGCACGCACACTGTGGGAAATTTAGAGATTCAAATTAGAACTTTACATCTTTGGACTACAGGTAAAATCATGCATCACATAGGGGGAAATTCCACACAAACAGAGTAGCGGCAGGATTCAAACAGCTCTGCAGCCTTGGTCCTGTAGAATCGATCAATTAATCCCATTAATAATATCAATCTGTACAAATTTTCGAAAAGAGACTGCAGAGCTAATTTGCTCGACGGAATACGTACACTTCAACTCACTTTTGTTCATAATATCTTAATTTGTAAACTTAGTTTGATGTCATATGATCTTTAGCCACTTAATATTTTCTGAGACAGAACTAACAGGAGAATAGAGCTTCACATGGAGACTGAAGAACAAAGGTACCTGTGAAACTTAGAACATACTAAAAATGAAAAGAAAAAAAAATATGCTGTTTCAGATACATTTCTGAACTCATGAATCCATCCTACCACTAACCCAAAACTCTACATAACACTTTCAGTTTCATTCAGTAACATCTTTCATAAATTCCATGGGAGTCTCTTTCCAGATTTTGAAAACACTTGCATTACAACTACAAACTGATATATTGTTGAATTTGGTTCAGTATTTCAAGAAATTTTCAGTAGCAATTCTTTAAATTATGCGGTATCTGATAAATTTCTTGTTACTGTAAGTGACATGTTATGAAGTACGATTTCAGTTATATGATTACAGGTTACATCAAAAACAAAAACTTCATTAAAAATGCACATGGCATTACTAGAATATCATTTGTATCATCAAAGTGTCGTGCCCCCCTCGTGAGAATGCCAGCTCGCTCAGTGAATTAACTGCACCTGGCGCTGGCCGCTTTAAACACCCAGGCCACCTCTCTCTTGGTGCAAGATAATGTTCATCCATATGATGATGTACTGAGCATTTCTTGCTTGTGTTTTGTGTAGCCCCGCCCTGCCCCAGCCCGACCCGACCTGCCTGCCATGTTCCCATCTGCTCCTATTTACTGGGATCCCCCTGTTCTCTCTACTCCCATCCATCCATCTCATGTGTAAGACTGACTTCCCCGGTTACCCGACCTTCCACTCCCTGACCTGCTTCTGTTTACCCTGGTTCTAGTAAAACTATCCACTTGCACGGCACCTGGATCTCTCCCAAGTTTTTTGTCATGGCACAAAGAAATATAATTACTATGATTTTGTATCAATCCACACCGATTATTTCCTTTCAGAATACTTCCGAAATCAAAGTACTTGTATAACTAACAGTCTTAAGACTCCCTTCATTGTTAGATCTATTATTTATGGAAAGTTTTGCTACATGATGACCCATTTTTTACTGACACACGCTTATCAAAATGTGCCATTGATGCTTCTCTTAATTTGTTGAACATACAATGACTTCTTCAAAAAAATATAATACTATGGAGAAATGTACTTATTTGAACAATGCTATTTTTGCTGGTTTTATGTTTTAATTTCAGGGGGTGCAATGTTAGGTTTGAGGTCTCCATTAGATACTCCACCCCACTGATGGGGGACACCACTGACCAAAGAAGCCTTGAACATTGCTTTATCCCTCCTCTCTTCTTGTTATCCTGGTATATTTTTCCCCTAAGCATGAGGACGCAGTCTTCCTCCAGCGTAACCTGGCAAGCCGCAGTGCTTCCAATTCCAAACAGATGTCCAAGAATTCGAGAATCAATATTTGTGGCTAATCTCCAAAGGCAAACAGCAATTCTCACCTCAGCTGTGATGCTGTGGCATAGACGTGTTCTGAGCGTGGGGCTGGGCACACAACATCACAGCTAAATGGGGAACTTCTGCATTCTGAATCCACTCAAGCTAATGTCTGTTCCAGTCTGTTCTGTTCTGTTCTAAAGGTGGTTATTGATGGTACACAGCAAAAATCATAATGTTAAAGCAACTGTGACTCAGTGGGTAGCAATGTGTGTGAAATTTCCCTAAGGAAATGCAGGAAACCTTGGTGTAATACAAGACTGGGCACTTTACAGTCAGCAAATGAGTCTTCATTTTATTTAATGCCGGGAATTACTATTTAATGCTATCTTTGAAAAACATATTTAAAATAGCTTATTTTGTTTCCTTTTTCATAGGGTATATCTACAGTACTAATTACAATGTTAGTTTTTGTGTCCTGTAGAATGAATTCTCCTGAAAATCCCATTCCTGTTCCAATTATTTAAGACAAAAGTTATTTTTCTGTGGAAAGTAAGAAATAAGATATGGTCTTATAATAAATGGCATGCTTGCTGTGAGGACTGGATTTCTTAGCAGCTGCCTTCTGTCTCTCCCAATCAGTGCTGTATAGCTCACTCAGAATGCAGTTGCATATCTGAATTTTACTGGGTTACGCACGTATTCTCTCTGAGAAGGGCCAGGGGTTGTGGTCACCTTGGAAGGCAAGCCTGGTGACTGGGGGTTATAATGCTTCATTCCTCATCTGTAACTAAACATGAGATGATGTGTTATACTTTACCCTAAGTAAATCTGACTACAATGCCAACAAAGATTATAATATTTAGCTAGTTAGGCTAAGGCTAGTTTGGTTATTCATTGCCTTCAGAAGGGTGTGCCTATGGTCCGTGGGATTGCTTTTGTTCCACATTCTGCACACAATTGCCGGAGCATAATGCTTGAAAATCTGCCCTGCAACAGTTCCCCTAATCTGTCAAGGGACTTGCTCTCCTGTCACATCTGATCCAGGTGCTAAAACTCTGACCAACCGCACGTCGGTTATTTTTTCAGAACTGGCGTGAGATCAATACTCTTGTGTCCCGTCACCCTGGACTGAATTCATTCTGTTTACTCTCTGCACCTGACAGTGGTCAACCCTCAGCTCAAGCCTTCTGATGCACTGCCGCTTTTTCTCACCATCCATCTTCTTCACGTTATAAGATGAAATCAAATTGATCTGATTCCCAACGAGATGCGGTTGCTCCGTATGCAGCTGGGAACTGTGTGATGGGTGGCGGCCAATGAACGGGAGATAATCCAGAACCCCACTGGGTCAGATCATTTGTCAGTTTTATTGCTTTCCTGTCTCCTAGTTTTCTACATTCTCTCCCCATCCCGCGATGCCCCCCTCTGCTATGCTACCCCTGTGGTAAACCACAAGTGATTTACAACTCAATTTAACACAGTCTTATGAGCAGAGGTGTGAAGAAACTTGGGGAGGAGCATTTGTCCTTTCTCCTTTGACTCCCAACACTTAAAGTCACAGGGACACCCCAGAAAATGTTCTCCTTCAATTATATATTTTATCTTTCTCATTTCTACACAGGTTCACTGTTCCCCTTTTTATGGCCTGGTAGGAACGGGACCTGACGTTGAGTAGAAGGGGCCACGGAAGAGAACAAAACCCAGAATCGGCACTTTTAAAGGGCACAGCATGAGTGACTTTGGGTTGTCTCTTTTTGGCATGGTCGTCGCTTTTTGTGAGTGAATGTCACCTGCATACATTTTCCAGGGAATTTTTCCTCAAAACTGTCTACTTATCTTAGGGTAGATTCTGCATGTCACTCTGCTGGCTTTAGCCCAAGGGGGGGGGGGGGGGGGGGATGACAGGGCAATTGAAAGGG
>JABFEA020000098.1:15326062-15347141 GCA_019775915.2 Cyphomyrus plagiostoma
TAATGCGGATAACTGCAGATTCAAATATATAAAATTCAAATTCAGTTTCTAGTGGCACAAATATCAGCCCATAAGTGTGCCTTAGCCTGTGGTAGGTTGATTGAACATTCTCTGGGTGTAACACCTGGGGTGGCGTAGTCGTGCTGAGCTGTGGCCGGTAGTACCAGGAGTATTCCATCAGTATTCCATCACCGCCACATGCTACACAAGGTATGTATAAATATTGTCAGTACAACTTTATCTTAGATGTATTATATGTGTATAGCCTGGGACTTAAGACCTGAAATCCCAAGGTTAGAATGGTTGTGTCGACCTGAAGTTATGTTATCATGAGTTTTATATGTATACGTCTTACTTGTAAGAATGACTATTTATTTGCATGCAAATAAGATTTCCAGGCTTCGCCAATCACCTGCCTTGAGTCCTTCTCACGTGCACATCATTACTGTTTCCTGCGGCAGTTTCCTGTGATTGCAAGTTCTCTGGACTCAGGGACTGAGGTATGGATAGGATGATGTAGCTTGGGGTGCTGTCTCTTTGGCTCTAGAATTTATAATAAAACACCCAGTTTGAACAAGTCTATGTCATGACAGAATGATGTCCAGGTTGATTGGCTGTGGAAAGCTCTTCCGTCACACTACCACTCAAAAATCAAGGTGCTGATTTTCTTTTCTATCACATCTAGAACTGTTTTTCATAAGATAAAATGAAATAAAATAAAATGCCTTATAATATGTGGGCCACAACAAATGGAGATGGGAAAATCCAACAGTTGATTAAGAATAAATTAATTTATACTTTAGTTTCATTAAGGAGAATGCATTACATCTTTCTATTGATGAAGGCAATGAAATATGATTCAGTTTACAAACTATTGAAATGATGCAACCAAGGAATTTATCATTTTAATTAGCAGTTTAAAACGGAGTGGACACATCAAGGTAAGAGAAGCTGTGTACCAGACTAAAAAGAACATAAATTAAAATAGTTGAATCTCACACTGCCTGAAACTGGAAGTCTCAGTCTCAGTACAAGCTGAGCAGTGCCGTTTGACTATCCTGTGTGTTTCTTTAATTAAATTTAATTAAAACTGGAAGTCCCACCTACTGATCAGTGAGCTTTGCTTGGGGCTTTAGTTTTCTCACACCCGGAGTACAAGACTTTGCAATCCTATATTGTTTGTGTTGTGGTTTTGGTTTTGTGATGTACTGTGTTTGTTTGTTTCGTGTCTCTTAGTTTCATATCTTGATTTTCTTTGGCTCCCTGGCTCCAACCACCTCCCACATTTCTCCAGCACACCGCATTCTGTAATTCCCCCTACAATGGATGGCAGGTGCCTATTTCCTGCGGTGTCCTGTGCAACGGAAAAAAAGCCAAACGCTGTGGGTGGGATGGTCCTGGCTGGGGTGTTTTGCGTCTATTTTTAGCAAACTTGTTGAGTCCGGCTCTGTATGTCTTTTGAAAGGTGATTGAGTAAAGTTCCTGAAAACCGATATCAATCTACAAATAACAGATCACAAACACTTTGTTAAGAGCGTATGGGAGTTCAGTCATGGATGAATTATTGGCGCCCCAAGATTGTCTGCTAGCCTTTATCTATCAACAAGAAGTGACAGGACAAACAAATTAGAGGCGTGTAGGACTTTTCTGTGTTTTGATCAGTTTCCAAAAGTTGGTACAGGAAAATGGATATCGTTTTGATAGCTTTATTTGAGCAAAAAAGACAATAGATGAGGTTTGTGACATGCTTTTGGGAGAGTGAAGAGACTGAGGAAATTCTGCTGTTAAACTGTTAATCTGGAGATGCCCAGCAAGAAGGGATACTTACTATGCATTTAGGAACCGAAGAGCAGAATAAACAAAATATATGCCTTCAATAAAGAAAGAAGACAAAATGGAGGCAGACACTGAGAGCCCACAATAGCAAAGATGAAAAAAAAACAAGAAATTAAAAAGCAAAAGCAAAACCCACAATCTACCATGTTCCGGAAACAGCAGAACCAATGAGGGACATAAAAGGACCCCAAACGTAGGTAGGAGAGGAGGGTCCAGAGCTGAGCCACGATGGGGAGAGGAAGGGGAGAGGAGAGGAATCACGGTGGCAGTCCTGGGGGGGGGGGGGGGGTGGTGGCAGATGGAAAGACAGCCAGAGGCCTGTTAGGGGCAGCAGGAGAAATCCACTTCAGGGCACCTGCCCTGTGCTCACATGTCATTTAGAGGGATGAAGGAAAAAGCACCTCAACAGACGGTGTAAAAAACATTAAATCAACCCACATTGGGCAGAAAAGGACAGACTATAATTTTGAAGCACAGCGACTGAGGCCTGAGAATCAGATGGAGTTCAAAGAGGTGTCTGGGGCCTGCCGATTGCCTGCCAGAAAGCCAGAGTATGCGGCGCATGTAGGAGCAAAATACACAAGTCACAACAATAATTAGTGTATAGTAGTTCCCCCATATCTGCAGGTGACACGTGCCAAGACCTACCGCAGATAGCTGAAATCATGGATAATAGTGAACCATCTGCAGACTCCATGTATAACGTGATTTTTATGTGCCTATATGTGGTGAGTGATAAATTAGGCACAGTAAAACATCACATTGTACATTATTATATAGTACTGTAGTTTTTCAAAAAATGAAAGAGATTATGTTTATAATAATAATTATTATTACTATTATTATTATGGATGAGCTGATCCACATTTTTTCAGTTTTGATCCAATTCCAATATACATCTGCTGATACCGATTCCGATACAAGACTCTTTTTATTTTAATATTTAAATATTTTAAAATTAATTTATAATATAATTGCCAATCAAATGGGGAATTTAATATAATAAATGTATAAACTTTATATTATTAATATTTTTAAAATCTAGTAAATACAATTTTAAAAATCCATGCCAAAAAAGCTTTAATTAGGCTACTGGTAACATACATAACATACTGTTCCACCTCATTTGTACATCTTGTTTTAAGTGCTTAAGGAATTTTGCAGTTTGAATATCTTCCAAGAGAGTATACACAAGTGGTGAATGCTTAAAATGCCCCACAATTTTTCTCCAACTGGCAACAGCATCATTTTGGTGTGATAGGAACCTCACGTGTATCACAAGCTGTAACTAGTGCGCAAAACAGCCCAAGCCAGGAACTCCTAAATTATCCATTACTTTTTTTGTATTGCTCGTTTTTTTTTAATTATTATTACAAAGATTGTAAATTGATGCCCTACTAGTAGTTGTTTAAAGCATAAAATACTCCCAGATCATCACCCCTCTTATCTCATGTTCTTACTGCTACGTTCCTCATACTGCAAAGCATATGCGCATAACGTCACAGCAAGCGGAAGTCACTGCGTGGCAAACAGAATGAGTGGCAACATTAGCGTTCAGCTTTAAAGCCGAAAAAACAAATCTAAAATGTGGAAGAGCTGTTGTGCGGTTGATTGACAAAATCGATTTAACAAGCAATAGGAGCTTTCTTTTTACAGACTAAAACTAAATAAGTAAATATCAGATGTGGATTGGTGATAAAACATTATGCATCCAACCACATAGGTAATGCTGAATGGGTATCCCAAGACCCAAAGGTCAAATATACACGCAAATGAGCATTTCAGGGCATAGCAAGTTAGTAGAAACAAACTGGTAAAAAATCCTAATAAAATATTTTCTCTTTGTCATTAAGGAATTTGTGGTGTGTCAGTTGATGGTGAAAGGAAATTAGATCCATTCTGAAATGAGTCAACATAGAAACTAGGGATGGAAAATGTAAAGGAGTCTACAATACTTTATGAAGGTTGGTTTGTATACATGGTTGTCTGGATAAATGATTTGTTTAATTCCACAAATGACAAAGTCTGGTCTATTTTTGAGTTGATTTGAATGAGGAGCTAATTTATTTTCTGGTCATTATGCCTTTTTCGTGTTGTTTTTTTTCAGTTAAAAATGTCAGATTCAGAAACTGCGGAAATATCAGACTTCAGCTGATGGACTGAAACCTCCAGTATTCTATCGAGCAAATTTAACTGTGACATAGTTTTGTTAATCTATTGAGGTCTGGATACTAAAATGTCATAGAGTGAATTGACACCTATAATGTGACATTACCTTCAGAGTTACAAAAGTTATGCTATAAAAGAAATGAGATATGTGACCTTTAATTCAGAAGAGCACAATACACTGCAAAAGGATGGGAAATTTTGTAAAAAAAAGAAAAAAAAAGAAGGATAACAGGGAAGGACAACAAAAAAAAGCTATCACTGTGAAAAACGTTATCACTTTAATCCAAATATAAAAACAAAGAAAACAATGTTGTAGCTGGTTTGTGATAAGTAATATATGTAGTATAATACTTTTAATAGCTGCATCACCCTGCAAACGAGCAGATAATTTGGAGAGAAGAGGCCAGAGGAGGATTGGTCATCAATACTAAAGAAGTGATTTTACTGCAGTGGAAAAAGTTAATGTTCTATACCTGAAATAACTGCAGTTCTGTGTAAAATTTTCCAGCTAAAGGCCAGATGAAAATACACACCGTATTTTAATGTGTGTGGCACCAATGCATGTTTTTATTAGGTTTGTCTCCTTGCAGAAAAGCTCTGGATTCTTGCCAACTTCTTCAAGCAGATTGGTGAATATTTACTTCTCTGTCCCTCCCCTCTAATTCATATTGAATGTGGATCCTTCTGCTGTTTTTGTTCTTGCAAAACAAGTTTGGATGGGAGGCAACATAATCATCCAAATCTCTCAAATTCCAAATTTTCTTTTATTCAAGTCATTTGTGTATTATTTTTCCTATTTTTATCTCACATGAGACTTGAATCATAAACCTTCAGGTTATCCTCTGTCCTAAACCAGCACGACACCTGCTGGCTCATGCATGTAACTTGTTTGAGAACCTTTACATGGATTTGCATTCTGAGAGGGTGAAATCATTTCTAGCACAGTGATGTTGCGGTTTGAGAGGACAGACCCAGAATTACACTAGCAGGAGGAGCAGGTCCATCTGAGAAAATGGAACACTCCTGTAGTTATACCTTCTACAGATTCTTTTCAACATTCTTTGGTATAAAGCAGATTCCTCAGCATTCCCCACTCTGACTGACAGACCAGTTACCTTGTCTGTTGTAAGGCTGTTTTTAAGCATAAATTGAATTTCATCACGATTCTTAACTTGTATGCAGAATTCCAAAGGATGCTGTGCTGCAGCTGGCCAGGTAGCCTCTTCTGCATTTTTGGCAGGGGACATTCTGCCACAGTAAGTGTACTTTCAAAAACAGCGCGAGAGGAGAAGGATTGTGAGAGCCATGCAACAGATTTCTGAAATATACCCCGTAAATGCATTATTTGTGAAATATACAATCCTGCATCTTTCAGAAATGATTGTAAGATTTCCAGCTGTTTCCATGACCCTGAGTAGGTTACACCTCTAGACGATATATGAATGGATTGGTGGATGTATGGATGGATGAATTCAGGATCACAAAAGAGTAATATAAATTTATTATTTAATAAAGATTTAGCAATTCAGTGGGTGTTATTTCTGCAGCAAAAATAAATAAAACATAAAATTGTCTATGAGAAAAGGAAATGCTGTGCAAAGAAAGCTTGGATTTCCAAGGACAAGGTGCCTAACACACATGCCCTGGTTGGAACCCTCCAGAAATCTAACCTGAATGTTAATTGGCGGGGAGGGGTCACATAGTCAGGACCCAAGAGCAGGTAGTATCAATGCAGTCTGACTACAGATAATAAATCTAATACTTTTGTGAACTTACCATGGATTACACTCTGTGCACTCACAATTGAAAGTGTAGTTCTGTAAAATACTTAAAGCTTACATCTACTCCCTGCAATCCAAAGACAGGCAGTTAGACTCGCTGTCGTTTCCAGAGTTGTCCGTAATGTGTAATTAACGTACACATGCGTGTAGGCATGCATGTCCCCTGCAGTGAGCTGGCATCCCATCCGGGGCGTGCCTCCTCCCTGTGCTGCCCCCACGCAAACCTGTGCTGGGTAAGTAGTTGGAAGATGGATGGAAGGATAAATAAAACCCTTGATTTATTAAGTAGTCATTTATTGCATTTCATGTTTCTGCAAGGCTGCTGCCACAAATCACTGACATTCCCATCCATGTTTCCATTCAGTGGAATCTGAAAAAACTACATGATGTGTGAACAACTGCGAGGTCCTTAAGCTGAACTGCACATGATCATGGGCAGACGGTGATCCCTCCCACAAAACCTACATTTATCATATACGCATACTGTACTATTTCATCCAATATGGCACTTTCTCTTACTTTATCTGCCATGAAATTATAAACCACGGGCAACTCTAGCTTAACTACATTTGTAATTGCTGTCAACTACTAAAGTAATTATAGCTAACAGATACATTACATGAACACAGCATATGACACTGAAATATTTCTCGTAATTTTGACTTAGCAACAAGTGAAGTGTCTGTATAGAAATAATTGGAACAAGCGGTGCCAATTTTAATGATACATGTATTTTCTGATTTAATTAATAATATTAGTACTCATTGGGTAGATTAAAATAATGTGGAATGTTTAGAGGACACCTGCTTTTGTATTTTAGCCTCATTTAATTCTTAGAAAATTTGAATGGTAAAGAAATTCCTGGATAGACACACAGCTAATTGTGAAAGCATTCTGTTGCACAACATCATATCATACAGGATCCAGGAAATTTGCATCCTTTCTACCATAGGGGTGAAGAATAAAAATTCTTTCTTCCTTTGTCATACAACAGTAATACAGGGTTCCTGGATCATTCTTAGTTTTCATGCTTAATCAGCCTCTCAGGGCTCCAAAGGTTGATATTATACATTCAAATACAGACATAAACGATACAACAACTTGACTTCCTGTACCAAAGAAAATAAAAAAAAACAAAAATCGATATTTAATACGTTGCAAAGTGAACGACTGCATACATAAAGCACTTTAGCAGACACTGTTCATTAAGATAACAATAATACCACAAGTTACAGTGACAGGACACTGATTCTCCACACACATGGATTTCCAGCTTATTATCCCATTATACCTGCATACAGACGTGTTTGAATGTCTGCTACGTGTTTCCCCCCTACTATTTTAATTTATTTTCAGGGCAATCTCGTAGGTTCCCGCCATAATAAAATAAAAAAGGTGAAAGGGGGTGAGACAGAGAAGGTGTAGCGGTGCATTTGGTGCGCTACTGGGCAGTCTGAGGAGGGACCTCCCGCCCAAGCGTCTCCGTGTTAGGCGGGAGGCAGGGTCGCCTCCATCCACTTGCCGTTCCATGTGAGCGTGCAGCCAGAGGGAGGGATCCACAGCCGCTGTATAAAAAGGCAGCCAGAAAATCAATCAGCGCAAAACCGGCTCTGATTCCTCGGCTTGCCTCCTTCCTCCCGCGCTCTCTCTCTCTCTCTGACTCTCTCTCTCTCTGCCTGTCCTCTTTCTCTCTCTTCTTTGGTGAGTGCCGCCTCTGGCTCCTGTCCTCCCAGTCTAAGAGTGTGTGCGCCTGTGAGTGGCGAGGGCGCCCGTGCTTGTGAGTGCGGGTGTTGCGTGTGTGTGCGCGCGCACGCGCGCGTGTGTGTGTGTGTGTGTGTGTGTGTGTGTGTGTGCACTCCCCTGTGTATATGTTGGTTTCTCTCTCTCCGACCCACCCTCAACGCCTCCCGTGGGATCCTCGTCTCCCTTTCACTGGCGAGCGGCACCTCCTACACAGCAGTCACCATTTCCGCCCCCGGGAGAGCCACGCTGGCAGCACAGCCACATCCCCGACTCAGCATCGGGAGGAAGACCCTGGTGGCAGCCGCCGTCGGGGTCATGCTGGTCCTGGTGCTGGTCGTCCTCATCCCCGTGCTGGTGAGCTCCGTTGGCAATGATGCCAGCCACTATGAGATGCTGGGCACCTGCCGCATGGTGTGCGACCCCTACCTCAACAAGGGCACCACCACCAGTGCGAGCATCCGGGCCGAGGCTGAGGCTCTCAGCGACCATAGTGCTGTCCACCCGCCGTCCACTCTGCTGCAGGGCCCGCAAGGGAAGCCAGGTCGGCCAGGAAAGCCTGGACCTCCGGGTCCTCCAGGGGAGCCTGGCCCTCCAGGACCGGTGGGCCCACCTGGGGACAGGGGGGATACTGGGAGGACTGGGACCCTAGGTCTGGGGGGTAATGGAGTTATCAGCACGGCCGTGTACACCACAGCCCCCCGGGTGGCTTTTTATGCCGGGCTCAAGAATCCCCACGAGGGCTATGAGATCCTCAAGTTTGACGACGTGGTCACCAACCTGGGCAACAATTACGACGGCACCTCGGGCAAGTTCATCTGCAACATTCCAGGCACTTACTTCTTCATCTACCACGTGCTCATGAGAGGTGGCGATGGCACCAGCATGTGGGCCGATCTCTGCAAGAATGGCCAGGTGGGTGGCTCTGTGCTCGTTATTACCCGTCTGCTTGTGCCTGGTACTTTCCTCGACAGGCCAGATGTACATGTGGTCGGGGCAACTCTGTTGACTGAGCTTGCATGAAACTTTCAAATGAAACTGCAAAGCTGCGTTATGCCATCAGTGTCCCCCACACATATGAACAGTTACGGAGGCTGCATTATGAAAACTTTAAAGCTTGAAGCGGAACCTAAAGCAAGTGCGATAACAGACAAACTCAGACTGTAATATACCATGTAATACGAATTGGCCAGTAATGCACAGTGACAGGTATCACTAGTACAAAATCAAAGTGGAGTATGAAGTCTTCGTCGGCTTTTGATTACCAAACTTACAGACATCTCGTTAAGTTGCATATTTTTCAGTTATCTGTGTGTAATAGTTTAATTTTTGAGGCGCTTGTTTACCGTTTATTGCATTTATTAAACAGACAGTACAATAGAAGAACCAATTGGCAGTGCCCAATAATTTGGAAATGTATGTAATCCCCACAAAAGAATTAATTTGACTAAACCTGTTGCTTCCCGTTCTGTGGATCGCCAACTAAACTGGGCTGTAAACTTCTGCGCCACCAAACAGTGGGAGCATTTTACTTTGTCATCAGCTGCGGTGTTCTCAGGGTAAAATTAATGTAAACCATTTAAAGTTACTGGCAATAGTACACTTGCCCACTACTTATTTCAGACCATGACTATTTACTCATCATTTTCCGCACTGACATCACTTTTAGCTCAGCGAAATGTGAACGTGAAAGCAATTTAAAGGTGTCAAAATCTGCAGGAGCAAAGCCACAGCGCTGAAGTGAAATAATACTTCTCTTCATTCACGTGAAGTCGTAATTTGTAACTGACATGTATAGCAAGCCAGTTCACAAATGCTGTAATCGCTTATATAGGTAGGCTGTTAATTGTTAATAAAATATCTATATCTGTCATTCGGTTTAACGTATAGCAGCATACTGATAAAACCAATCAGTAACTTAATGAGCTGACATATGGATGCAGAAATTGCTATACATAATTCTGATGAGCGGAGTTTTTTTTATTATCAAGCGCGCGTTAAAGTTAATATCTGTCCAAACCGCTTTATGTGTATGAGTACGTGCATTAAGCAGGGTAGTTGTATTCGGAGCAGAGGCTGTTTGTATTTGTTTAGCATATCTGGATGATTTCATCGCTGTAACAGCTGTCAAAGAACGGTAAAATAGTATAGTATACCTCATGGAGACGCGTTACTCTGTTATCATTAGCTGTTCATGTTCTTCAGATATCAATGCCAGATCATTATTGTCATAGAAATTTGTTAAAACATGTCGTGAGAGGCAGCTGCCTTTAGACTTTGCATTTTGTAATTAAACTTATAGAATTTAATATGTTTATCTAAAAATTGTAGATACATATTCAGCAGTCTTGATCGCTGACGCAACGAAAACGACAATGTTTCCCTAATCACTGTACTTTTCATCCTGCTGGGGTTTACAGTTAATATGCTGTGTGACTATTTATTTTAATCGTTATATAAGTTTGACTTTACTCGATGCTTTATTATTGACAAATCAGTTATTTTAGTCCTGTGTTTTAATGCGACTGCTATGTCTATCTTTTTTGTTGTTTGTTATCAGATTTAATTGTGAATAGTAATTTATGTATATGGAATATATATCAAAATATATTATTATTATTAATATTATTATTAATATTAATAATAATAATAATCGGTCAAATAAGCTATCCTAAAATCTTTTTCCCCTATTGCCCACGACCACCCCCTAATCTTTTATGACCGCTATAATCACATCTAATTGTGAAGACATAGAAAACGAAAATGATGATAATTATCTCTTGTCGTATGTGAAAATTAAAAAAAAAAACAAAACAAACTATTTTCATTTCGGAAAATTATGCACACAAAAACATTGATAGTAAGAAAATTACGTGAGATCCACGTAGCAAGATCACATTCATCACTGACATATGTTGTAATGTATGGAATTTTTGCCCATATGAAAGTACTGTTTATGAAATAAGAGGTGTGAAAATGATAAACTGCGCAAAACCATTGTCACTAAGCATAATGAACTCGAGTTTTGCTGTCCGTGTTTCTGTGTTCAAGCAGAAGTATTACCGGGTGTGTTTTGGAAAGATGAATGTGATAATAGGTTGGATAATTGTAAATTATATTTCGATATTGCTCCCGGGAAATCGATGGCATCAAAAACCTTATTCAATTAAATAAGTAGATTATTTATGTAATAAATAGTCTTGTTGAATAGGATACACCCAAAAAGCATAAGCGGTTTGAAAATGGATGGATGGATGGATGGATGGATGGATGAATAAGATACCCAGGTCTGCTGTGTAACTTGTCTTGCCAATGAAATTGTCCCCACACTTCTTGATTTTTTTCTTTCACCACTTTCTCTAAGCAACATGCCCTGCACAACATTATGTGTGCTACAGGGTCTTTTATATATTAAAGGTCTTAATGAGTTCTAGATACAACTAAACACGTTGCTTTTCAAACACCTTACGCATGCTGTGTTGTGCCTTCATAGCAGTTACATACCTATTCGCTACATCAGTGGTTTCAAAGTGTAAGTCCATTATTAAAACCCAATAAGACCTTAGGAGAGTGGATCACATACACTTGGTAGTGAACAGAGTGACTGTTGTGTCTCATTTGCAGTACAGGGTATGTCAATTAGTTGTATTGTTCGATTATTTGTTAATAACGAACAGTTTGGAAATCAAATTGAAAAGTATGAGGCATGAATGGGGACTATGGGTACATATCCAGTGTTTGATCACATTTGCAGCCTCTCCTGGGTAAGGGCTTGTTACCCATTTAGTTGTTTGCGTATATGCAAGAGCAAATGCATAATGCTATTTGCTGAAACAGAAATTGCATAGGTCCACTGATTCATGAGCTGCAATTGAAAAACCTTCTTACTCTAACGTAACATTAATTTGTTGATGTCCATTTTATGGTGTCACTCTCCCTTTGTACATGTGAAGCACAGGCTGATTATCAAACCTCCTTCATTGTTCTGTCGTTCAGACTGATGGATTTTTCAATTTGTCTGCTTTTATCCTGAGTGACAACAGAATAGAAAAGTAAATGAACTGCACTGTACTTCAAAGAAGTTAGATTAAATGTCTCTTTTAAACTTAATTAAAAACCTTGAACTGCATCCAAAATGTGTTTGCATTCTTTTTTTTCTGCTCCCTTTTTGAAAGATTATTATCCATCTGGAAACCTTTTCAGACTTAATTAAAACCAATCAGTTCACTGTTACATCTCCAGGGAACCGAGGTGAATAATTACGTTATCTTCATCTCTAATAAGGTCGGCCGCGCTCCCTATTCGTAAGACACACACTCTTCTTCCGCGGCAATTATCATTCTCTCTCTCCAATGTCTCTCCTTCTCTCTCCTTCACTCTTCATATTTTCAAACCGCAAATGTCAATTGCGTGTTTCTTTGCCAGAGAGCAATTAATGAAGTCATCTGAAAGCTTTGGCAAATCTAAAATTCACGGAATAATAAACTATGCAAAGGAAGACATAATATTAATACAGGCAGAGACATGAACAGAAAACTGCAGTTGTAGCGTTATCTATATGAAAAAATGTTTGAACAAAATATACATAGTAAATAAGGTATTGTGCTTTCCCTTTGATAAAATATGCCAGACGTCAACAAACTCTGAAGTGTCTCTATAATTGAAAACTCTCATATGATATTTAGTGTATTGAGGTATTCAGACAGTAATGAACACTTTTTCCTTGCAGTATCATATAATTGGCATTCACTAAGCCACGTGACTGGAACTCTGAGAGCCACTGAAAGTGTACATAGTACAGAACCAATAAAATTCTCTTACTTCAATCAGGTTGGAGATAGGTAGGCACAATCCATTTTCAGAAGACAAGTGTATGTGGTCCACCCTCCTGTATACAAACTGATAGTGATATACGTGCCATAAACTAAAACTGAACATGTCTGTCTCATGGACTGGGAATGGAAACAGTATCTGCTTCTCCAGATGACACTTTCTGATTGGTCGATTGATTGATTGGTTCAATGCATAAAGTGGTCGCAGTTCAAAGAAATTCCTTGTACTAATGAAAACAATAAAGAGCCCACTTAATACAATCATCCTAATTTAATGGCATTCGGTTGGCTTCTAAGCTCTTTGTTTTAGAAAGGCCTCAGTATAAACAGCGTTAAACATCATCAGCTTTCTGAAATCTATACTTACTGCTGCTAAAAACAACTGCAAAATGAGGTAAAGGGGCTTATACCCAAAGATTATACCCAAATCCAACATCATTTATAGACCTTTGAATTTTCTGTTTGATGGTGATGAAAGATTGTTCTTTTCTGATGGTTCTGGAATCAGAACTTTCCTTCATATTAAAGAGAGCTATCTGTATAGCAATGGACAGTGTCAGAGAAAAGGCATCCAAAGGGGTGTGGCTTGGATCATACAGAGCTGTATGATGCAGAACTGCAACTAAATTAATTGCTCAAAACAAAAACACCAAAGCAAGTGCCTTCAGAAAATTCTATCAGGTTCAATGTGTTTAGCCAGCAGCAAATAAAACTGCCCGGCTGGTGTAGATGTGGCCAGTTCATTTTAACGTTTTTGTTCAGTTTAACCCCATCAGAATGTATTTGACTCCTGTCTAGAATATATTTGCATTATAGGAAGGTCTTTTATCTTTGGTGTTGTACACTGTGTGTGCCATTGAAAGAAAGACATTTCCAAAGTCTGTATTTTACCAGCTGACCTCAGTTCCTTGTGGAAGTGGTTTGCAGTGAGTATAAGTTGGAGGAACCAGGGGCACATGATTTAGGTCATTCTTCATTAAGGAAATTCTGCTTAAAGTCTTATTAGGGTGGACTTTAAAAGAGCATCACTTGAATCAGCACACTCTAAGGGTTTTTTTTAGCACTGTGAAAGACAATTTGTGAAGATGTGATTAACCTGGAAAAAAATGATAGTTCATTATTTCTTCTTCATACTGAGGACAAAAAAAGTGAAAGTACAGATAATGTAGCATATATGGATGTAATTACAAAGTCTTTATTACAATATATGGTTTCCTTGGTTAGATATGCAATGCATTCATTTAATCTTACCCTTTCCCTTTAAAAATTGTGTAAAATGATTTTATTATTGTTTTAATATTACTGAAAAGATATATCACAAATAAGCATTTAATTCTTTGCACTAAATGCTGGTTTGTGACACTTTAGGAAAGATTTGCTCATTTAATATGTTGCTGCATGTGCGAATCCCACTATGCTATTTGAATAGCCTACAGTATACATACAACCTTTTAAAAACATACAGAGAAAACAAATAATACCAAAGGAGGAAACTGAAGGGCCATAGCTCAACTATGGTCATTTTGCAAACACTGTAATTTTACACCGAATTAGTCAAACTAGGTTTCCCCTGAAAACATTGAGCATTAGTTTAATGAAAACAGCTAACATTGTCTGACGCATGTGACGCATGCATTCGCAAGATGCATGTGAATCATATTTATGTTGCATGGCAGTGTTATGAAGAAGCTTGGGAAGAAAAGAGGTAAAAGTAACAAACCTTGGTCTTTTGTTTAATTAAAAAGAATAAAATAGTGACACATAACATGACTTGATGTAACGTAACATAACCTCCTTGAGAGCTTTTCTCTTGTTCCCAGTTGTCCCTGTAGATACCAAGCAGAGTAATTGCTCTAATCCGGGCCAGCTTGACTTCTGTGATGGAAGCATCTGTTGGCAAATGGCCGATGATATATCAGATAAGCAATGTCCTATTAACTGAGTCCTCACGTTATTTTAAGATAAAGGAACCGTATGATATTTATATAATAACCATAAAGTAAAATCATAACTCATTAATCTCATGAGAAGAGGAGTAATGTCCCTTTGTCAGCATTTGATGTTGACAGACAGTCCCCAGGTTATGACGGGATCCTTTCCCAGTCTGTCTTTAAGCCGAATTTATATGTAAGTTGGAAAAATAATAATATGGTATATAATAATTATTATTAGTATATGATAACAGTAAAAGTAGCCACATACAGTACTGTACCTCGAGCCATAGAACCACTAAAGTCACACATTGTTCTCATGAGTGTCGCAAAAGTTGTGCGTGCTTTTGTTATTATGAATCATTAGATTTAACCCAAATATAATATAACAGGCTTTATGGCAGTCTGTTCATGAGTACAAGCTGTCCATATGCTGCACGTTCTTAACTCGGGGACTGCCTATATAACAGCCTTTATGACAGTCCGTGCGTAAGTACAAGCTGTCCACGTGTCACACATTCTTAACTCGGGGACTACCTGTACTATATAATCTATTATTCTACAGGGTCTCCAAGCTAATAAAACACAGCAAGTTGTTTGTTAGTTTTCCTAAGCCAGCAGGTTCCATATACACAGCAAATCAACCACACAGTTAAGTTAGTACTGAATGATCACCTTGACATATTCAGTGTTTGGCTGGATCATGGACCCAGTATTTCTGTTCTTCATGTCACTGTAATTACCTCTTTTTGTTGAACCTTAGACCTCTAAATAGGTTCAAATCAGAAGGCTAATAAGTCTCTTTTAAATTAGTCTTTATTTAAAATATTTTTATTGCTGGTGCATCCACCACAAGTAAGCATTTGTACAATGTATTTAATGCACCCAGACTGTATGAATAAAAAATACATTTTACATGTTTTCATATATTAAATTAGCTTCTAAAGCAATTGGCAATGACTATTACTGATGCGCAGAATCATCTGGGCAAAATTCAGTGTGGAGTCCAACAAAAAAGAAAAAAATGCTTTCTCTTCATCCCTAGATAGTGAACTGTGTAAAAAAAAATGACAGAGGGTACCAAGGGCTCTGATGTGAGCAGCGTTGAAAGCTCTACTCCACAAAGCACTTCTGTGTCTTCCGTTACCCGTCAGTTCATCCATCCAACAGAGAAGCTTTATGTAATTGCTGCTGCTTCAGCCTTGTGAATCATGTATTGCTAATCATCTCAAGGTCACGACTTGTCATCCGCCGCGTTGAGCAGCCATTGTAGACTAACTTTTCTGCCAATTTGTTTGCCTCCCTGAAAGTTACAGTGGTAGAGGTTGGACTCTCACTGTCGTAACTAGCAAGTGCAGCGAAGCGGAGGACTGAGAGTAGAGCTTAGCGATCATATCTGACCCTTCTGTTTTAAGAAGCACTGCTCATTTCAATGCTAAAAAAAACTTTAGCAAAATCTAGGGTATCCTTAAAGACCGATGACACCAGACGTATGTGAAATGTTCATAATAAGATGAGTCTGCAGACCTTGTGTGGAAATTTTGAGTCCGCTGAAGAGAAATCGAGTGCAATATCGAGAGAATGATTAAGTATGGTACTACTTTGGAACTCTGAATCACTCCATATCAGTAAAGTCCCTGGAATCAGTCAATGTGTCATGATAACCAGGTATGCAGTACAAAGCTGACTGGTTCAGGGGAATCTTGATTAAATCATTTTCAGACTTAATGAAAGAGCATGCATTAACAGACATGCAATCTAAGCAGGGGGCCGTCTCTCAGACAGAGCTGTGAGGTATAACACCAAGTTATCATCAGTTCCCATTAACCACCTGAAAGCCTGAGCGATCATATCATGATTAGAGCTATGTAAAGAAAACAGTTTCCATCAAATAATTCAGCTACTTTAATTCTGCACTCATCTTTCATTTTTAAAAGCACAACATCACTATTATATGAATAACTGTGGAATTAAACTTTACCGTGATAACATTTCTATTCAATTTATGAATGAAACCAGATTGGAATTATAATCCTTAATTACTAGGTAGGCTAACCTTCTGGTTTATAACATTTTAAATTGCAGTGTATAAGTTATATTGCATGAATGAGCCTTAATTAATTGAATGATATATTGTTTTTTGATAAGTAAGAAAATGAATTATTTTTGCTTTTAGATACTGTATAAGTGCATAGGAAAATAAAAATCATAAACCTTTTGTACATTGAATTTCAGAAAAAAAATAACAGTGATACATGAATGTTTAGAACAACTGTGATATGACTTTGTGTACTTAGGGGTCTAAGTCAGATCTATATATATCCTAGGTTCTTAATCTTAGAATATCATTCTTTGTTTTCATATCCTTATTATACACTATAGATTTAATCAGAATTGTAAACAAGAGCATCATGCTTCTAACCATAATTGCTGTCAACACAATCATCTCACATTAATCTTGACTGTCTGTGTCTATGGTTTGTTAACAGAATAAGTAAGGAAAAATAAAGGTTGCCAATTACTGAAATTCCCAAAATTCCTCTATATTCCTTGTTACTTTTGGCAAAGTTAAAATTGCAATCACATATTTGAGCGTCCTTCACTCATTGTGCTTCAATAAAGATTTTTAGATTCACACCTAAACTCATTATAGGGTGCAGGAAGACTTGGGACATCCCCATTCTATCTAGAGGCAGGATTCACAGTAAACCTGCAGTAGATATCTGTTGTACATAAGTAGATGCAGGTCTATTAGTAACTTTTATCTTCAGTACGTATAAAAACATTTCCTCTAGTGTACTATAAAAGAGGCACATAGACATCGCTGTCTCTGTCTTCTGATGTGTGCGTGGAGCAGTTAGGTTCTATCCAGTATCTGCCTCAGAATCTTGCTTCCACCATCTCAACAGTTCATCATCATTAGCCTCACATGGCTGACTTCACTGGTCGGTACAGGTGTGCAAATAAATGGCAGTGAAAGAGTTGGAAGAGGTTTAACGTAGAGGTTGAAATCTGTCAAATCTTTCATATTCCCAGTGGTGGTGAGAATGTGCAAATATGTTATACAATAAAAGTAATTAAAGCTGTTTCGGAGTTAGTGAGTTAAGTAATGTCTATACTCCTCAAGTTATAGCATAAGTCACTCTTGACAATTTATGTGGTTTATAAATGTTCAATATTGGCGTGCCATAGTAAGAAAAAATATACAGATTTTTTTTTTTTTAAATCATATTATTTAATTTTGATATAACATTAATAGATAATCCTTTACCAAAATATTGATTCTGTTTTCACTTGATTGTGCTCAAAGGGCTTTTGCGAATAGGGCTGAAATGCTGCAATTTTTCCAGTCATTGTGAGGCCTCATCATCACAAAGGCCTCAATGAATCACTCCAACATTTCATTTTTCCTCACAAGCACACAACACATTTGATTATAAAGTAAGACATTTTTAATCAATCAATGAATTAATCAGTGCCTATTTACTGTCATTATGTAGTATTTCCTCTGGATAATAAATTAAATTTGAAGGGGGACAAAGTCTGCAAACACAAGACTTTAATTTACAGTCTTATAAATATGAAAAAACTTAGAACACATAAAACGTTACTGGCTACCTCAAATAGGTCAATGATTTTTTTTTTTTGCAATCATTCTCGTGACCATGCAGGTTGGATGTACCTTGGAGATATAGTTGTTCTGTCCCTGCTGCCCTTGTTGCTGTGTTTGATCTGCTGGCACTGTAAATATCCAGTGTCACCTAGCTATACCAAGGCCTAATTCAGCTCTGTTTGTTTCCAGCACTCGCATTGACTTGCATTGATCTCAGCCCACCTACATTCTCTTGAATATTCTGACCAGCTCAACTGATCTTTTAAAATATCGATCTGATCTTATTTAAATGGATAAGGAAAGACTGTTGGTGTTTGTGTATCTATGTCTGCAAGACATTTACACACAGGATAATTGGGAAATGAGCTAGCATTTGTCTGCACGGCTTGCTTTTGCATTTTTTTTTTTGATTGTGCCTGCTTACGAAATACATAGACTGTCACGAAGTTGCAGAGCTTTTGTGATTAAGACTTCTGTGATCCAAGTAGGGTCATTGAGCCGGTTAGTAAAGCGCAGACAGATAATTGGGTCAGTCGTGACACCTAGTGAGTCCGTCGCCGCTCGGTAGCTACTCTTATACACAGTAATTTGCAAACACATTTCGCATAAATGGTTACACAACAAGCAAAGCTGAAACGCCTTTGGCCGTCCATAAAGCAACAAAAGCCCTACAGCAGCACCTTTTACGTCTCCTCTGTTCCTCATAGTTTCCTAACAGCAGGAGTCACTCTAAAGTATAGGCAAACATTCGCCTCCCAGCTGACAGCCGATTCAATTAAGATGTCAAGTGTCCTCTCTCGTTTGAATGCCTTGCGATTTAATACTTGTCCTAACTGCATGCTGGACCTTTCACTTGCAGTTCCTTGCCATGCCACCCTGTATTGTCAAAAAAATCTGTAAATGACAGAGATCTCCTTTGTACAGAAGTATATGGCTGGGAATAGTACTGAATAACTAATAAATGTCACTGCACCAGTTTCTCACCCAGGGCAGACATGCTGGTAGACCAGAAATGAAGATCATAACCATTTGTTGCGGGTAGCTACCTGTTTTGTATATAGATACATAGCCTGCAGAAAATATGTCACAGTATGTCATCCTTTTGTTTCACATTTTGTCTTAAAGGATATTGGAATAATGTATCCATACAGTGAAACAAATGAGGCAACACACTTAGGATGCAAAAAACTATTTATTCAACATTTGTTCTTCCAAATATCTCATTTGTCAAAGTAACAGTCACCCAGGATGTTACATTATTGATTGACCTTTGATAGCTGCTACACTGCTGAGTATATGGGCAAGTTTGGTTGCATGACTTCGCATGACCTCCACATTCTTAGGAGTTTTGATAATTCCTCCATGCAAGATTGCTCTAACTCCTGCAAATTATACAGCATTTTCAGGTAACAGCGCAGATTTCCAGTGAGATTAAAGCTCAGTCATATCAGAATTCAGATGTTATTGCTCTTAAAGTGTTGAGTTTTGCTATTGTCCTGCACTGTCAGAACATCCAAATACAGTTTTTTTTTCCCTCAAAGTATAAACAGCATTTATGTTACTCCATTTCTGAACCTTAAATTAGACTAAAAGGTGCATTTACCTACATCTAGGATACATTTAACAGACCCTTGAGGGTACAACCCTAGTTACAAGTAATTGTATGTTCAAAGATGCAAACTGGTACTTTTTTTTCAAATCTACCTCCCAAAAGTGTGAGGGCATTGTTGATTTAGCATTTCAGCCAGTGAGCTCGGTAGCCCTTTAAGTGCTATAACTGAGCATCATGGTCACTTCACTGACAACTCACCTTCTCATCCAGGTTGGCAGGACAGCCTGAATTTAGAATTACTATATTTTGCCTTCTGCCTTCTCAAACTTTTTGCATTCAAACTGTTGAAGTTCCTTAGCCCTCATAAAGACATGATCTGATGTGCTGATTTTCCTTTACAATGTATGTGGACTCATTTATATTTCATTCCCTATGATAACCCAATATGCCTTGTCTAATTTGGGGAGTCATCAGTCAAAAAGTTTTTTTTTTAATTATAAAACGCTTTTTCTTTGCAATAAATGTCTAAAGCATCTCAGATATTGTTCTCTTCTGTTTGAAATCATTACTTATTCAGCCTTAGTTAAAAGTATTTTTAAAGAACAACTGGAAATATGTTTAGGAATGACAATGTAAGTTTTCAAGGAGTGTATCAGAATCAAACAATGGGTTTTATCCATTTGTTTAGTCTATCTATACCTCAGTTTTTCATTTAACTGCGGATCTAGTACAGTGACCTGGGAGTGGCCATTAAGCATATTCTCGTCATCAACACACAGCATACTGGATTGACTGATGCTCATACTGTCTGCTGACTTTTTTTTAATATCAAAACTTGCTAATTGAAAACCAATCTATTTTGGCCTGATTTGTTACAGATTGCAGGGTTAACCCAGATTTTTTTGTTAAGGCAGCATTTTTTATCTTAAGATATGCCCTACAATGGATAGCAATATATTCACTGGCAATATGATTCATCCTCACATTTTAGATTTGCCTTATTTCCCTGTATTACTGTCAGTATCCCTCAGTTGAACTAAAAATAATGAAGAACATGATGTCCTACAGCTGTATTAAATAAAGGCCAGCATGATTTACTTATTTGTCTGTTATGTGTTATGTCACATCAGAATTATACAATATCAAGGAGGAAATAAATAATGTCTCAGGGTATTTCCAGGAAAAAAATATTAGGGGCAAAGTTTGGTGTGCAGATGTCATTGGAATTTTATTCTTGAAAAATGTCAAAATACATATTTATGCCCCATTGAATGGTAGTCAGATATGTCAACCACACAGAGGCGCCATCTTCTGTCATGTTAGTACTTTAAAAAAATCACACATGCAACAGTGTGATTTTGTCTACAGTGACATGCAATTTTGTTTCTCACATAAGCATCAAGAACACATTTACCCTCAATGCTCAGGAAGGAAACACTTGTAAATTTGATTTATGTGATTTATTTATTGATTTATTTCCTTTCTTATATAGCAAAAATGATATCAACATTGCTGATACAATGTTATCTGACTAAAGTTGCTTTTAAATATCCATCCATCCATTTTCCAAACTGCTTATCCTACTGGGTCGCGGGGGGTCCGGAGCCTATCCCGGAAGCAACGGG